>JAUUIK010150137.1:0-12234 GCA_032270385.1 Urticina crassicornis | reverse complement strand
CTGAACAATGTCCGAACATTTTCGTGACCGGAACACCAAGTACTCCACGTGATGGCTAGGGGCCAATCGGTGAATTGGTCACTCCTCCCCCTTCCTTTCCCCTCCTTCCCCCACCCCTCTCTCTTTTCCCTCCAAGCCAGTCTCTCCTATTTAGTCCTCTTCCCTGTTTCCTTTGGGCCGCTACGCAGGCTGCCAATTCAGAGGCTTTCGCTTTAGTTGATGCCACAGGGAGCCCGGCATAATGATTTGTTTATTAAAACATTTAATGGGGTTTTCTGTCGTGATAGATAGGTAAATGATAAGCCAACAATACCACGAAAAAGATTCGATCCCCGAACGGGTGTTAAAAATATACGAATGTCTCACAAACTTCGTGACAAACTTCACGCCTTCATCAATGCGAATCCATAGTTTTGAATCCAAAGTTCTCTCTTTGTTGACAGAGTAAACCTGTGATTAAGGCATTCAAGAGGCCATCAAAGTTTCTACTCACTTTTTGAACGTCTCTAGGCCACGTGATAATGCTACAGTTCGAACGCAATGCACTCCGGAGAAAAAAATATGCTAATTGCAGATTTGCGACGGAGAATTAAAAAAAAAAGGCCCTATTTAAGACTTAGTGGCCCACAGGTAGCCCACCAAGTAAAAAAAGTATACAGAAGCCATTTTTAAAACCTGGTGTGCACCACAGGTAGTCGACCAAGTAATTTACTGTCCACAAATTTCCAACAGTTAATTAGCACATTAGTATGGTGTAGAGTGTAAAATGTAGAGACACGAGAGGTCTATAGTTCGAGAACTTCTTCCTCGTACGACAATGATTATTTATTAAAATTTTCTATAAACAATTTCTATATATTAAAAAAACAATACTGAGTTTGCCGCGGCCCCCCTTTTAAAAGGAAACAATATATTAACAAATTGTATTTGCATACGGTCTTGAAGGTTTTCTCTCAGGACGAAGTTTTCCGGCCCACCCTTTCTTTGATTCCTGGATCCGCCCCTGGTTGTTGGGTGGGGTGAAAAACATAAGTCTGGTTCTAATATGACAAAGTAAAGGCGAGGATTATGAGGATGGGATTATGTGGAGGGGAATATGTGAACTGTCTAGCAGGCGTTATGTGATATATTCACACGGAGAAAGCAAAGAAATCTGAGCCAAGCGAGAAGTTACGATATTTTTGGGAGAAATAATTATGTAGGGACTGAACGGGCTCATGAAACTTTTTATCTACGTTCACGGATGTTCGTTTTCGGTTTTTAACACTAACCCGTACAGTGGTAAATGTTTTTGTACTCCTCTTTCAACGTGCACTCATTTACTAATTATATTTTAACCGTGTTGTTATAGCGGTCGCCACACATTGTTCTTGGCCTATACTGACAACCCCAACAAAGCGAGGAAGACTCGATTACACTGGCTGTCTTCATTCGATACACTATTAAGAGCACAACTGAATCGCCCCCCTCAGTTGCTGCTAACTTGACATATTCAGCCACAGGTAGCTTAAGCTATGTATCAGTACGTTATACAGCCCAGTTCCAGTACATTTTTTATTGTTTCACTTTGAATAATAACCATATACAAAAGAAATGATAAAATATACAAACTGCTATTCGATTTCGATTAATTCAAAAATCCGGAATCGTTGAGATGATCTGTAGATGTTTTGCGGTCAAAGCCCTTTCGTATTAAGTTTCATAGTATATTTACAGATACATGTTTCTATTATAGTGCATGTCGTACGTCGTTCATTAGTACTGAACAATTATTCTCTTCTTTTTAAATCAGTGGAGAAAATTATATTGTGATTATACACAAATTAATCCGATTAAAATACAAATTTCACTGTGTGAAAATCTACTATATAGACCTATGCATCAAGCCTGGCATGAAACTGTGGCCAATGATGTCTTTTTCCTGCAGTTATGGAGGATATATTCATCGTTTGAAAAAGCATGCTAAGTTATAGCGATTAGAAATTAGGATTAGTATGAGAAATACAGCCAAGGATCGACCAGCCTCGCTTTCATATTTTTTTTTGATCATTTAAAATGCTTATAACTCTGCACCAATTTCATTTAAGATTTCAAAAGTATGCTAAATTACTAATTTAGGTATAGTGTTTCATGTAGTAAGATTATTTTTTCTGGATTCATATCACTAATTTTGATTTATGCAAATTAGTGACACGTCATTATGCATATGGTCTATACAGCTTTGACTATTTAGCATTTATTTACTTTAGCCTCGTCACTGTGCGGAATATTCTAGAATTTTATACCGCATTTCACTTTGAATTTTTGAATGCTTTGGAACAAGATTATGTAGACAGCATTAGTAGATAGTTTTGACAAAGGTACTGTACTGTTTATGGTCAGCTATTATAGAAATTCAAATAACCACTACGTTGACTGTTTGATGTTTGCTCATTGTTTTTTGTAGTGCCTCATTCACAGGCTACGTACTGTTAGGCATTAGAGAACCTAATAAGATGAACGGTTACTGAACATAGGAAGTCACGCTGTAGTTCATTGATTTTGAGAAATCCTTAGAACATCTAAGATTTCTGTCATTGAAGGACGTTCTTCAGGATCCTGCTGCAAACACCTTCTAATGAGGCTTCTGTAGGAATGATTGGTCACCATGGAAACTTGCTCATTTCTTTGTGCTACATCAGGCAATTCCCTAACATTCATCTCGCATAACAGAACTCCAAAGCTGTAAACATCAACCTTTAGAAAAAAACAGAGTAATTAGAACTGATGAAATATATGAATCAGGCTATCCAGTGCAACAATAACAAAAAAGCGATTCTAAAAACGTCACACAAAATGTTCTTTCTTCTTTACCGACAATTCCGATGAAGCGCGACTGTCACAGGGAGCCCGGCACAGTCGTACAAGAGAGCGTTGCAGCTGGTAGACCGTACAAGAGTGCGTTGCAGTTTTATATAGTGGGTGGAGTATCCTTGGCTCGGGTACTTCATGTGTGTTGAGTTGAGTTGAGTTGTTTGTTGATTCTCTCTCTTGCCACGATGGTTTTTCGCCGGGTCCTCCGTAAAAATCAAAAATTCTAAATTTCAATTCGATCTCAGTGGATATTCTCCTATAGGGTTAACCTCTCATATATCCTTTCGCATCACTTATAATGTGAAGAAATTATTATGATTTATGATTATGATCTATTCTAGATGCAACAAAAGCGTCTTTTTCTGAGTCAAAACTAAGAAACCTAATTCGAGATATATTCCTAATATCATAAAAGAAGAGCTACACATTTCACCAACTAGATAACAAGAGAATGTCACCATCAACGGTGCCGAAAGCACATGGGGAGAAACATCAAGTTCGAAATTGGCCTGTAATTCTTATACACCTCATGATCAAGCGACGCTTTCTTGGGTGCTGGCTTTAGCATAGCCTGCTTTCATATCCTCAGTCAGAACGCCATACTTGAGCGAAAAATGTACAACCCTAGTGATAAACGGGAGCAACTGGTCCAAACAAACCATAACAATAAAATGAGTGAACGAGACGCCGGAAGCAATGCGAAGCCATTATATTGAAACGACATGTATACAAGCACGTGTAGGTTAGTGCTGTAACAGTACGTTCCTGCTCATTCGAAAGACGCTCTATGCCCAGATACTCTACTAACTCCTAAATTATTCCTCTATTTTGATCCCCTCTCAAGCCCTACCCATATGGCCAGCATAAAGCCGTACACATGCTATTTGTTGGTGCTCAACATATATCGTCACTATTATTTCTTTCTTTCTTTTTTTCATCGCCATTCTTTCATCCACAAACACAAACAATCATAAAATGAAAAAAAAAAAGATATTACATGGCCACGGAGAGATACGAATTTTATCTTCGAGTGTTGACGAAAATATCGACCTACGGTTCCGTGCAACTTTGTTGCTCTTTGAAAAGTTCACTCATGCCTATTTATCACAAATTGTACTCGCAATCGTGTGATTACCTATACTAATTAAGCGCGTTCCGAACTAAAATGGGCCTTTCCATTTTTTGAAAAATACGATCGAATATGAGCTGATTTTCTTTATAAACAGGCATAAGAAGAAGTTTACAAGGAAATATGTGTTTTAAAAGATTTCTCTTAATTTTATTGTATTTTTCACAAAATGGAAGTCAAAAAGTCCATTTTAGTTTAGAACGCGTTAAAAGTAAAGAATATACAGAGTTAATAAAGTATGTTTTCACAGGCTGTACCTTGGTTGTTTGTCTGGACGTCTGTGCTTCAGGTGCTGAATAAACAACAGCACCAGGACAAGCTGTCATAGACTGTTGTAAGAATTTGGCAGTTCCATAATCTGATACTTTCGCTCGCCAACAAGAACTGTGTTTCCATAACAATACATTGGCACTGTTGATATCCCTATGAATGATAGGAGCTGGATGGTTGAGATGTAAATAGTTTAATCCTTTAGCAACATCTAGTGCAATAGTAGTGGTCTCAGTAGGTTCTAATGCACGTTCATGCAAAACTGCTCTCAAACTAGTGTCCAACAGTTCAGTGACAAAAAGAGGACTTCGGTCATTGTTGGTTGCTCCAATAAACTGAAGAAGACAAGGATGGCGACACCTTGATGCTATACTCATCTCACGATCAAAAAGTCTTCTGTTGTGAGGCGACAGAATAAGCTCGTAAATTTGCTTCACTGCAACTTTACATCCACGAAATGTTCCTTCCATCACCTTACCCCATGCTCCTTTTCCGATGACTTTCTCGGACAAACTTATTTCACTCCGAGCTAGAACCCAATTACATGATTCTCTTGAGTTTCGGCACTTTTCAAGGGCCTGTTGTACTGTGGCCATTGAAGTTTCGAGTTCATTCAATCTCTGCTCACTAGCCTGACGTTCTGTAGCTAGCGTATTCTGTTCATTTGTTCTCAGCCTGTTTGTTTCTTCGTGTGCCTGCCTTTCTGCTGCCATAGTCGTTTCAAGTTCATTTGATCTCTGTCTGCTGCTATAAAGAAGCCCCTTTGTTTCTTCATGTGCCTGTCTTTCTGCTGCCATGGTCGTTTCAAGCTCATTTGATCTCTGCCTTCTGCTATAAAGAAGTCCCTTTGTTTCTTCGTGTGCCTGCCTTTCTGCTGCCATGGACGTTTCAAGTTCATTTGATCTCTGTCTGCTGCTACAAAGAAGTTCCTTTGTTTGTTCATGTGCCTGCCTTTCTGCTGTTTCAAGTTCAGTTGATCTGCGAAAATTTGATCACCGAAGATGAATTTCTTCTTTTGTATTTTTGTATTTTGTACGGACGCAAACTCAAAAATTGCTGAATACCCGTACTGGAGTTTTTGAGAAGTTTTGCTTGAAGGAGAAATATAAGGCAGAATGTAGGACTGCAAAGCAAGCCTCGACCAAGAGGCGCTCGAGGCCATAACTCGAGTTTTTTTAATCCTGTTTTGTGACCTTTTAGGGTGCTCAACAAAGGAAAAAAACTTAACATTTACCCATAAGAAAAGCAAAGTCACGTTGAAGGCACGACGATAAAACAGAAATTTCACATCCTGTTCACGTGTAACAAGAATGTCCTATTCAAACACGGACATGCGCAATGTACCAAATAGGTGCGAACGAACTTCTGGTGGCGTCCTACATACTACGACGTCTCAAAATCTGGGTGCCCCCCCCCCCCCCAATTCTTAGGTTTGCTTTTATATTCTGGGTGCGCCCCCCCCTAGTATAAAGTAACTGTTTCTGGTTCTCAGGTAATCATAGAAAAGTCTGAGAGCAAAAAAGGTGATGAAAGTTTCTCTTTTTCTTCATTGCGTCTTTCTTCCTTAACATGATCATTTACGCATCTTCCCTCCCCATCATTCTGCTCTCTGGTTTCAAGTTTTCCTACTATTGCAATTAACTGCCAAGGAGACTAGAGTTAGATATTTACCTCAGGTAAGCTTGTCGCAACCGCTGACACCGCTGTACTGTAACTTGCGTTCCTCCAATGATCTGATCGATAGCTATTTCCACGGCTATTGTAAGTTAGTAATAGTTAATGACGTCAGGTTAAAATGCTTTTTCATTGATTTAATTTTTATTTGAAATGTAAGAACCGTTCATAATTTATTTAGTTGGGAGGGGGAGCTCTGATGGTTTTAATGTGGAGGTCATGTTGCTTTGGGGGGGGGGGGGGGGGGTGGCTTGACTGAAAAAGTTAAATGGGGCCACCGTATAAGAGGCCAAGGAAAAAAATACTAAACATGTTTTGGGTGGCTTCCAGGTAGAACTCCCATTTAGTATGCTACTGGGTCATATTCACCCACTCCTTTTTGAATTAATATAACACATCAAAGTGATAGTTCTTCGGCCTTTTTTGTTTGTTTTTCATACTTAACGTTTCTTGAGGACCTTCTTTGATACTCTCTTGCCAGTTGCCAAAGCCTCCTATGAAGCCAACAGATCTAGATGATGCATCTTTTCCACTAGGTACTAGAATATTTTTTAACCTTTCATGCATTAAAATTTTCCGATTCTTTGCTTTCTCTTTCTCTCTTTTCTCTCTCTTTGTATCTTCTTCTATTCTTCGCAATGCAGCAGCTTTAGCCATTGATGCTGGATCCCCTCTCGGATTTTGTTTATTTTTTTCAGCCGGTCCTGTCTGGCCTAAAGACTTCACTTGGGCTTTCGTGTCTTTGTTTGCTGCACTAGGACGACTAACCAGGTTTTCGTTACTGTTTTGAGAGCTATTTCCAAGCCCAGCGTTAGAAGGATTTGTCATGCCGTAACGATTATTAAACTCCTTTCGAAATGCTTCATAAGTTGGTGTATCTATGTTGACAAAGCGAATGTCTTTTAGCAGGTTGTCATTCGATGCTTCACAGCTGAACACTTCAGCGGCAGTAAACATCATGTCTGCACAGATCTCTTTTGGTACGCCATATAAAACAGAGCTTATTCCAGGAAAAGCAATGGAGCTGCAACAGTGAGAAATATATTGGTCAAATAATGGAAAAATGTACAATCTTCAGTAATACACTACTCTAGCAAAACAATTGAGGTGTTATCAGTATTCGAGGTGGATGATTTTCGATAACTCTGGACAGTTCAAGGACTGATAAAATGAACTGAAAAGAAGGAAAGTTAGGTTCATTACATACCTCATCCTTTGGTTGCTTGCCATATAGAAACTGTTTGCACATGCATCAAAAATAAACTGTCGACTTCCTTCTTCTCCGTGAATTCTCCATTGTGGACCGACCGCATGGAAAATACGCTTACAAGGAAGATTTCCAGGACCAGTGTATGCAACCTTCCCTACAGGAACCTTCCCGTATCGTTGAACTAAAGCAGTTGATTCCTGTTGGATTTGTCGACCACCTTGTTTAACTATGGCTCCTGCCACGCCCCCTCCATGGTTAAGGCTCTCATTGCCTGCATTAACAATGACATCAACACGTTGTTTAGTGATGTCACCTTGATACACAGATAACACGACTCCATTTTCCAGTGTTGTGCTCAGTGCTGACATGGCTGTCTGTAGATGATAAATCGTTTTATTTGTGTTTAGGTTGTTCACGGATCTAGAAAACACTGTCTTCGCCTTCTAGTTATACACAATTCGTAGTTCTATAATAAGGTCTTATAAAATCATTTTTGTTTCAAATTAGCTTTAGCTTTTCAAGTCCCTATTATAGAGAGCCCGACTACCAAACTACATAACCTGAATAATGATTCTATATACCAAAATCTGTTGATGTACACTTAATTATTCACTTTCTATGCATCTCCGTTTCTTTATTATTTTGCCATGCCTAAATAGAAAAAAATAATACGAATGCTAGGATTCATCAGACCATGCACAAGAAACATCGAGGATTCTACCTCACCATTACGTCATTCAGGAATCACGTGAGATTGCATAATTTGCTAGCTCAGCTCAATGTGTAGTTTGCTCAGTTAGAGTACACACGGATGGTTGAAGAGCTAAAGAAAAACAAGTAATATAGTGCTCTGAGAGCTTGAGCCAAAACACGAAACTTCCATCGGCTATAAACATTAACTGAAGAAACTAGTGAGAGATTTAAATCTGGTGAAATCACCGAGAAACTCGCAAAAACAATAGATACATTGTATACTAATGGGCGGCAAAGCGGGAAATCCCGAGATGCCGTTTCTTGAACAAGAAAAATCAGAAAACAAAAAGGGGAAAATTCCCAGTGGCGGAGAAGTGCCTAAAGTAGGCAATACAAAATCCAAGTAATTGAGAAGCCAAAAGGAGACGAGAAGAAAAGAAAAACTGTTGCCGAACATAGTCAAATGGCTTGTGACAGTGATAGCGCTATTGGCGCCAACACTGATCAGTAAAGAAGAATTAAGACCGACTAGTGAAAATTCAGAACAGTCGAAATTAGAAGAAGCAGTTATTGAAAGTGTGAAAGCTGGGTTTTACCAGCTTGCTGAAATGCTGAAAGCAGCTCCAGTTGGAAGAAAACGAGAAAGAAATCAGAAATAGGAAATTATGATTCGGAAGAATCTGAATCGCGCCAAAATGCAAACAAACGCTCTCGCTACGGAAAAGTGAGCGACTCTAAATCCTCAGAGATTGAAGATGATATTAGAGATCTAATCGCGTACAAGAAGGTGAAGTACATGTTTCAATGCAGAAACCGAGCCAAAAATATCAGGATTCAACATCATTGCATCCTAAATAGATGTTATTTTAGTAGATCGATCCAATGCCGATATTACATAAGCATTTTCTAAAGCGCCGTTCTCAACTTTACAAATCGACCGTTATACTACGGCCTAACATCTTGGTTTGACGTTTGATTTAGAAATGACCTGAAATATACCTGCCATGCAATCCATCACACTGTAATTAATATACCAAAATCAACATGTGAGTGGAGCGTTGTGTGCATAGAATACTGAATGTAGTGGTAGTGTGTGTGCGTGAACAGTGTCCCCAATTAGTGCGAAAGTGCTAGAACGACTAGACACTTAAATAAAGAGATTTATTTTTATTTTATACCAATTAAGGTGTATGTAGAAAATAGGAACTCCCAGAAAAGCTAGCAGAAAGTAATCGTTCCTGGTTCTCTGTTAAATCAGAAAAAAGCGCTTGAGAATGTTATGCGTGAAAGAATAGACAAGGGAAAAGCTCTTGGAAATGGTCCTTTTTATTATCATTATTTTAATTATATTTTCTTCTTTACGCCTGTCTTTCTTTCGAAGGGGAGAGAAATGATCATGTGGTGGGAGCACTCTTCACTCTGGTTTAAAGTTTCCTGACGTACTACTGTAGTTGCCTGCTAAGGAGAGTAGGGTTAGATATTTACCTCAGGTATACGTGTTGCAACAGAATACCGCTGTACTGTGACTTGGTTTCCTTTGATGATCTGAGGACGACCAATGGCTATTTCCACGACTATTTTAAATTAGCAACAGTGATTGTATGTTAATTAGGTAAAAAAAACTTTTAAAATTATCAATTATTTTGAATTAAAACCAATATATAGTATTGGTTTCATCACAATGGTTGCACTCTCAGTTATTTATCTAACTTGCATGTTTTTCAAATAAGTTATAAAAAACAGAAAAAGGGTGGTTCGTTTTCTTACCAGGATACTCAAAGGCTCATGATTAGAACTGAAAGTTTCTTTTTTTAATACAAATAGAGACCAATTTACCAATAGCCCTTCGTCCGCCATTTTGAAACAACGACAAAGTCAACAAAGCCGGCAAGCGTAAGCTGCGCTCTGAGTGGTTGAAAATTATTTCTATTTTATTTTTTGAGTTTTTATTGGCACTGTTGAGGTACTGTTCTATACTACATTAACAAGAAAAAAGAGCACTTTACTGTCTTTAGGGGGGTTGTACACCCCTAACACCCCCCCCCCCCCTGAATCTGCCCCTGGAAGAGTAATACGTTCTGTCTTTGTCTTCCAACTTAAACAATCTACTCGATGGGGGCCGGTAATCTTGTTATCATGGATGACTTCCCTTCGTAATGCAATATTAATCAAATACATGAAGCTAGTTAACGCAGTGATCATAGCTACTAGTCTAATCGATCTAACTCGCTAAAGCTAAAAATACACTAGTTTGTGAGCATGGAATTATATAATTATATTTGCAACACTATAAAGGCAAACGTTAATTTTTTATTCCAAAATGATGTCAGCATGTAGCCAAAGTTTTTCTCAAAAATCACAAACCTTGAATCTTATATCATGAAGGCATTGAATAAAGGGTAGAACATTCTTATCAGTACCAAATAAATAATTGAATTAAACTCAATGTTTAATAATCTTACTTGAAGGTTTATTAAACGTTATAATGACAGATGGACGATCTTCTTTGTCGACATACATGCCCGAGTCGTCAACTTCACCTCCGCCATTGCTCTGTCTTTGAAAGTGAATTATAAGATCTTCACGCGAAATATTGACAGGAATATTTGACACTAATATACTCCTCTTCGCTTTCTCTTCGTCTAGGTCGTCTTCACACACAAATGAATCCATTTTATCGGTTTAAACAGTTTCCAACGTGGTTTTTCTTATTGCAGACAGAAGGCCGGTCCAGGTAAATTTCCCGGAATTAAAGCCGGAAGTCAAAGTATATGATTTTACGCATACTAAATAAGCTGTCACGCAATATCAAATCTACAAAAACATTATAATCTCTGATAAATTAATTTAAACCTATCAATAACCGTAAAAAATAGTAATGGGCAAATGTGTAAGCAAATGTACCAAAACATTTAGTACCTTTTAATTTTAAAGAAGTTTTTATAAGGATAGTTGCTTTTAGAATTATTTATTTTGAACAAACGAAGAACATACGTCATTTACATGTTGTACGATTCTTGGAATCAGATTCCAAGCAAAGGGAATTTCCCCGAATTCAAGCCAATGTGCACAAGGGAGCAAGAAAGCATTCTGGGAATCCGAGTACTGCTTAAGTAAAATAAGGAAATTGGTGGATTCTGATGACTTTATTTAGTCTGTGGTCTTCTATAAGTAGCACACAATTATTTCCAAACACAATGTGAAAGAAAAAACAGAAAAATCTATTATTTTTCAGGCTAAAACTCTAAGAAGGCTCGGTTTCCCATAATGCTTTGTTCAGTGAATATTGGCTCGTGCACATTGGCTATTCTTATTTTCAGCAATAAAATTCAAGTAAGTCAAGTAAGGAGTGGCGGTTCGATCGTTAGAGAAAATGAAAAGAAACAGAGTACTTATCAGTGGTCTTCCTGCAGGAGAGAGAGTCTGGCGGCGGCGAAGTTTCAAGTATTCAAATTGAAACAATAAAAAATAGACGCTGTTAAAGCGTTAACTCGGGCTTCCTTGGCAATTCTTATGCGAGGGGGATGCAAGAAAAAAACTTTACGCAATGTGCCGATCGATATCAGGTGTTCATGTGATGCGATGTGTAATTTTTGGTGACGTCGTATGAAAAATCGTTTCATGCTTCCGCAACTAAAGTGTTGTTCAAAATTTTAAAACTACCTCGATAGACAGACGCGACGGGTGGCCCAACCATACGTGCGCTCCTTTTTATGGGTTCCCTGTGCTGAAAAGGAGTGGGAACGAGAATGCGCGAATGTCCCTCAAGAAACCCTGAATGCCTCGACGAATGTTAAAAATGTCGAATGGACTGTCGAAGGTAATATTTGTCTACAGTTTCTTCGTGTTTATGCTCCAAGTGCTTACAACAGCACACGCTTTTCGCTGTAAGTCTACACTAAAACAGGTCGAGCTTTGAAAATAATATTTTTTTAATATATCAACGATGATTACGGAACGAGGGAGTTATTAGCTTTATTGCTTAACATCTAGCATTAAAGTGAATTTGACTATAGTTTGTCATTGTTTGTCCTTGTTGTTGTTAATATTATTTTCAAAGCAGTTGATGTGCTATTTCTTAATAAAAAGTCTCATAAAGAACACAATTTATAAATTGAACACAATAGTAGTGATTATGTACGCAATATCAAATCGTACTTTACAATTATCGAACACGATAAAAACAAAACAAAAGAATCAGGATATTTAACTGACAAGAGTTAAGCTTAGATATTTACTATTCGAGTTGCTTCGTTGAGTATCCTTCTCTTTATCCAAAATGGCGATTTGCTTGTTGTTGTTTGCCTCATCTTCGAAGTTCTGCTCATTGTAACGTGTCTGTTTAGTCTCTGTCAGCTACCTGTCACATAGGTACCGGATATTCGTGTTAATTACCGGCGTCGTC
>JAUUIK010149581.1:1826-12919 GCA_032270385.1 Urticina crassicornis | reverse complement strand
ATGCCATAGGAATATTTATGTCTGCATACTCATGTCAATACTGAAAGCAAATTGTACTTAAAAACTTAAAACCCTGTAAATCGTGCGAAAATTTTGATCAAACAAAAATCAAAAATCTAATTCTTCCCAAATAAATTTTATAATTCGCGCAAATCTTTTGATCAATAAAAAGTTATGAAGATCCAAACGGGTGGCGTACTAGGAACTCCTTCTTTTCCTCTCCGATTAAATAGATAGCGATCCTTATAAGTAATGAAAGCTATAGCTTTCACTGTTGCTATTTTTTCCTAGACAACGTGAACTCTGGCACAGAGTGCTAAGCTGGAATATTCTTCACCACAAAGCGCTTTAGTATTGAATCGATATCAGCACCATTCAACGATGCCGGTCTAACAGGCAAAGACGTCGTTTATTGGGTCACCTACATTTTGCTACGCTATTAAGGGATTTAGCCTTATCGAATGAATCGATCGTTCAATCCTTAACTGCGGGCAATTTAGATATAAACACAGTTGTCAAACGATAAGCTCACTTAAAGTAGGATTTACTGTCCAACATATTTTAGGTTTTAAAATGCGTTAGAACGTCATTAGCTTTGATTCAAGAATATCATATTTATAGATTTATTGTGCGCTAATTCTTCTGCAATGGAATAACAATAAATTTTTTTCCTTGAAGGAAAAGCAAAAACAGACGAAATTTTTTAGCTCAAATTAATTTTTTTTTAGAAAGAGATTGAAATCCACAAAAGCTTTTTTTTTTTGAAAACAGGCTTACAAAAATACCGTTTAGCTAGCCTTGGTTGTGGTATCTTTTAGACAAGTCACGACAATAATGATTTTTAAAATTTAATAACATCTAACAATACCATATTGAAGTCACTAGTTTCTTACGTCCAATAATTAATGTATTTTAAAAAAAATTCCCTTAGAGATGATTCTCGGGCCTAGCTAATGGTCTAGCAGGATTTTTTCACTGTTATGGTGACTTAGAATATTTATCATGAAATATAACAGAATTTCGTGCGAGTTTCAGACGATCTGTTTATCATATGATATCTTTAGGTAAGTTTAAACCCCACCGCTAAACTGCAACGATAGAATTAAATAGGATAAATCTCAATGGATATTGTATTCAAAATTACGTAAAAATATAATGATTGTACTAAAGGTTCTAGACTTTTTGGTGCGAAATTTTCATCATTAACGAACAAAATAAAATTCATTTTAATCTTGTAAAGTAATCTCTTACAAATCTTTATAGGTTTTTTTAATGTGATTTAATCAAAAACATTCCATCAATTCTTAATGTCTATTATGGCAGAATAACCCTCCAATAAAAAAAAATCCAAAAATAGATATTTGAGTTGGATATTCTCGCGCCAAGACGCAGAAAAAATGCCTGCAGACCATCGCGTTTAAAAGACATATCTCTCTAACTAAATGTTCTTTGTATTTTCATTCCATAAAGAGGAAAGCTATTGAAGTTGTTACCGTCTTAGCCAGTACTTCGGAACTAGCAATGCTAAACAAAAGTTCAAACAAACATCGGTTGAATTAGCGAAGACAAAAACATAACTGTTAGGAAGTGGTATGTGTTTGAATAGACGTGAAATGTTCCTTTGGAGTGTTGTGCTTGAAGGAGATTTATCCTAATGGCCGGACCAAGAAAAGGATTATTAAAATGGCTGTCGCCTTGAGGCTATACAAACAACTATAGATGTGATCCGTGAACGTGTTTTCGCGTGAATGTGTGTTTCGTGTAGCGTGAAATTAAGATATGTTGTTTGTTTACAAGTATCGTAATTTGTCTATTGTTTCCTGGTTAGTTGAATTTACTTTGTCGCTTTTTAGAGCGTTGAAATCAGTTTTATTTTGATTTCCGTTAAACGGAAATCATTCATAAATTTTTTTTAGATCCAGGGGTTTTTTTTTCGATAAAAAAGAGCCATCTCTCTTCACCGCAGAATAAAATCATGAAAAATTTATAGGAATTTGTAAGCAGTGGGTTTCCTCACTAACTGAATCAAAACAACAAATCGCACCGAAAGCTGTTAATCTAACAGCCATTCCTACACGTTTCCATCCAATTTGACAGTCGAAAACGAGAGCTACGCCTGTGAAACTGGCTTTCCTTGTAAACTATATAAATAAAAGGGATTTGAATACTGTCCAACAGAGATATCCAAGGTTAAGGAACTTGTTTTATTAAGATTCTTTATCGCATTTCTTTTAGATTAACGCTGTGGTAGCAAGAGATGTAGATAATCACGCCCAACCATTTTGGGACCTTCTGTTTGTCTGCCCACAAGACGGACAGACGAATCAGCCCCTCGAAAGATTTGGAGTATGATAAAAAAAATTCTTGTTTCTACGTGTGATTTTAACCTTCGTTTCTCAATTCTACAGAATAATAGCATCAAAACACTTTTCCTTTTCAAATGAAGTTAATTGAAACAATCAGGAAAAAAATAGATTGGGAAATCAGTTCCTATTTTCAAAATAAGGGAAACAAACCAAGACGAAAAAAAGCAATTTCTCCTGTTTTCTTTTAATCACTTTAGTTCTTTATTCTCTCTTTCCTTCTTTCATTCTTAGTGAGACTTTCACCTACGTGTCAATTCTCTTTCTCTACTTTTCTAATCTGTCAAAAAAGTTCGATTCCGTGTTCACGCCTGACAGCAGACAGGGACAATGCCGAAATCAGTTATCGTTGGTGGTATCATAGTAATATTGAAAACGAAAATAAAAATGCGGTTCCTTAGTCAAAATATTTCCAGCCAAACGTTGCAGCTTCGTGTCTTTACCTTAGGTCTATAAAGGAATCCTAATCAATTATATTCGGTACAAGTACAAGTGCGCGGAGATTGTGGTTTCAACATCTTCCATTCTTGTTTGACTGTGCCGTGTTTCAGGTCGGAGTTGGGTTAGTTTCTGGATGAGTGTGGAATGATGCTCGGTGGAGTTTAGATTAAATATTAATAGTAATGGCTAAGGATTCCCACTGATAAAGCTTTGAATGACAAAATAACATAAACTTGTATTATTAGCAAGGATATTAATAACCACATAGACCCCTTGTCTATAAAAGTGAAAATAGAGACAAACATATCATACGAATCCAGTCCATACTCATAGCTATGTATAGCTCTATAACTGCGGATTGAGGTTGAGGGAAATTAGGTTTGTGAGAATAATAGAGAGAACACTAACCGCAAAGCGTACTCTGGTAGATAAGGAATTAATTTGAGAAGAATAAAAAGTGGGTTGAAATAAGAAATAATGGCTGATTGCAATGGTTTTTAGATGGTTAAAGGCTATAAAGATAATCTTGTTATTATGACCATCGATTTGTCTTCTTATTTTCGATGCTTTTCAAAATACCCTTATATTTACGTTTTAAGAAAGGGAGGAAAAAACAGCAAATAAATAAATAAATAAAACGGCTTTTAAGTCTGCTTCCTTGGGGCTAAATATTCAAAGGGACAGGTAATATGTGTAATATATCTTACGGATGATGTGCCCTGTAAAGTGTTTTTCTATAGGTACAGTTTAGTAGCAAATACTGAGACTAGTTAGCGGGCTAATCTACGAGTTATCCCTTCCAACGTCTTCCGTCGCTTATAATCTTTGTGTTTTCACTTTAAATTTCTTGGCGAAAAACAAATAATATCAAATGGCTTTCGGATTGAATTAGCCATTCGACTTCGTCCAAACTGGCAGACAAGCTAATTTGACTTTTTAAAAATGGTGTTTTTCTAAGCTAAGAGCAAGAGTTCGTTCTGTTCAATCATTTTTAATGCGGTGACTAATCCAATGCAAACGTAGTTATTGTTTTAACTAATAGCGAAGACCATTTCAGGTTATTTAAAAACCAATTAAACTAGTTTGATCCAAATTTAAATGCTGACACGAAGCTATTATTCTTCAGGAATATGATTTCTGCATGGCCTAAACTAGATGATTCAGCACGCGATTCTAATGTCAAATAACTGTAAATGACATCCCTCAGCCCATAGATTCAACTTGGTTGTATACTTGGTCATTTGATTTTTATTTATTTACAGTGAACCGAAAATTCCGAAATTTTTTGAGTAAGCCTGATATTTTGACAGCGTATTTCCCGAACAGAACTTAAGAACTTCCTCAGAGGACTCAGAAGGCAAGAGAATTGTTGTCCTTCGAATTTTATTTAAAGTGTTGTTCGCTCTATTTGATTTAGAAAAAAAAAAATTTATTGATTCCGAACTAGATTTTCTATATTTCTGAGGTAACCCAATTCCTGGTATATTTCTTAGAAATCTAAAATATTCGATGTAAATCACACATTTTTCTCAACACTGGTTTTTCAGTACGAAAGAAAATCCCTTTGTTTGGGGTTGTTCGAGTATCCCGGAATTGTTAATAGCTTATCTATCGACATTGAATAAGGAAAGGACTTAAGTAACACTGTTTTTAGATCAAGCAGTCAAAAGATAAAGACTAAGGATCAGTAGTCTTAGGTTTGTATGTACAATCGCTTAGACTGTAACATCCAATTTACTCCGGACAAGATCACATAGGTCATTTCACCACACTTCTCAAAACCGCTAAAAAAAACTCGGAAAAAAAAGCAAAACTTTTTTAAAACAGAATAACAGCAACGAAATTCCTATCCAATTTTCTCTGGAAATCGTGAAAACTGATTTGAAGAAAATCTACAATGAAATTGGAAACGTTTTATAGCAACAGTAACCAGGAAAGGGCAAAACACTCCTGCCTTCTCTAAACATGTCAAAATGAGCGTTTTTATTAACTGTAACAGATCTGTGTTATTGATTTTAACAGTGCAACTGTTCGTCGCTTCCAATAAGACCAAGAAATAGCCAATGAGTCGTTATCGTAAACTTAATTTGCTCTACCTATAAAAAAACCTATACAATTTCTCATTTCAGAGCCAATTTTCTTGGTCGGGATGCCACGTAAATTGCCTGTGTCAAATTTTCTCGGCCTCGTGAACATCTGTAACTAGTATTTACATAGATTTAGTCGGTTTTATTGTAGCGGAAAAGGGTATACGAAAGTATTAGCTTTCTTTGTACATAGTCAAAAATGGTCATAAAAATGTTGATTCTTCAGAGGCAATTTAGCAAGGACAAAGACCAAACTCTTATCTGTAAAAATAGATAAGGCGAAACCATCAAGACGCCTAATAGGTGGACTACCCTGCTGAATTATATATCTCGTTCTTTTTAACGCTTCTGGCACTCAAGAAGTTTAGATTATAACCCGTTAATATCAAAACAAAGGCGATATGTTTTTTACACTTGTATGTAAGTAAGAAGTTGATCAAATGGACACTAACAAAGGGCCATTTTTAAACTCTGTCAAATTTCACACTTTATGGACTCCCGGCCGTCTGCTGGTGAAAATACATCCAAGGCGTTTAGCGTACGATAAACCTTGCGAACAAAAACGTACGACTTGTACAAGAGTTCGTGTTGGAAAAATCCACGAGAAATGAAGGTTATTTATCTTATTTAATTTCGCTGAGTTAGTTTTTGGTTTTGTGGGCGGGAAGGCTTTGATATATGCTAAAAAACCTTGATAAACTGTTATATTTATAGTATAAATACGGGATGCTAAATGACCTAATATTAATGACCTTAGCTTGCCCACTATAATAAACCAGCAAAGAGCTAGGTATGACTGAAATGATATCGGTGAGCGAGACCATCCACCACCTGCTTCGAATATGAACGACAAAAAGGTTAAAGCTTACGATGTCGAAACAGATATATCTCAAGCTACTTTAAGAAATACAGACACTCCAATGAAACAGCCCAGGACAAAGTAGAGCGAATACTGAGAGAAAAGATACTTAGAGAAAGGCCCGTCGACAATGATTATTCCACATCTGTTCCAATACAAACATAACGCCTTTACTTCACTGTACTGAAGAGAAAGAATACTTTCGGCCCAAACTTGTGGTAAATTCTATATATTTTGATTCCCTACTCTGGAAAACCGGCTTTGGAAGACTCTAAGCTAAAACTTAGATGTTCTTGAGGCAGTTTTGCACTTTGAAGACGCTTCTTTTCCGCGTTGTATATATTTGGCACAGAATTTAAAGAAGATCGAATTTCGCTTGCAAAGTGTAAACTCTACTCTGATTGGAAAACATGGAAATCAACTGGGACTGTACGTCGTTGTTTGGCAATTGAAAATCAGTTAGGGAAACGAACCGGTCGGGTTGTCATAATTAGCTTTGAATGTGAAACGTTTACTGTTTTACTGAGGTGTCAAAAGCCTTTTTGAGCTAGTGGATTTTATCTTTGCCTGTGAAAAGTGCTCGCTTTCTCTTGTGAGCTCAAAAGGACGCGCTAAGCACGACAATACTGTTCGCGCGCGTGTTCTGTTGTTATTTACACAAATACATTTCATGGCTGGCAATTGTTTCGTCCATTAGGTTTCTCTATGCGATATTCTAACTCAGGCATTGTTTGACGACTGAACGAGTAATGGCCCTGGAAATTCCATTCAGGAAATTCACTCGCAAGAACAGCAAGTCCAACTCGTTTTACGACGCGTACAAAACCGCTTAAAAAACCCAGAGCTTCTAAACTGTACACGAGTCAATTGAAATCTTTAAGACCAAAAACCCGCTCTCCAGTTTGTCTTAAGTGATGAGCTGTAAAGTTCATTAGTAATTCACATGTTCACTCGCCTAAAGAACATTACTCAGCGTTGAACATGTACAGCCGTTTGGTAATAATCATAACATGTTTTCACTCCATCAAAGTCATCCTCTTAAATTTGAATCAAAATGAAGTCTGTGTATTGTTTGATCGTCCATTAACATCCAAGCCAAACTAAGCATGTGACCCTCCCACCTATCTCTTTCTATCTCTGGATTTCTTTTGCGGTTTTCAGGAAACATTATCCCTATCTTAGTCCTGTCAACTGATCTTTCTTTCAAGAAACTTCTTCGGAATTTTCTCTCGATCCTTAATCCCAAAAGAGCCATTCGAGATGCACACATCGGAGAGATATACAGGCAGTTGGGGTTCAGAATGACTGCGTTGGACATGACGTTCCAAAAGCCTGACTTTTTAGTGCGTGCTACTGCAAGTTTCAATTGTAAACTCTTCTTTACAAATCTGTGTTTCGAGGTCATCTGCGGGCGATAGTTTGTTTGAGATTAGAGAATCTTTCAAGGTTCAGACGCAAACAAAAGCAGGGGTCATAGACGCAATGGTAGCTAGTTCATTGGCTCGAGTCGCGCACAAATTTAGAAGTCATTGAGAGGAGCTGAGAAGTTGAGGGATGACAGACAAGTTGCCTTCTTACCTAATTCGCATTTATTGATTTCAGCTTTGTCCTCCTCTGTGCTTGGGGGTTTTGGCGCTCTTTTCTTTTTGACTAGGAAAGACCTCGGCATGATTGGTAACTCGTCCTCGATCTCAGTTGGTGGTTCTTTTACCTGTATATATTTATCAGAAATTAGATACAACGTATAGTGGGTATTAGGTGAAAAGAGAAGAGTGACAAAATGGCTCAATAGTACGGAAAAAAGGTCGCTCTTGGTGTAATGCCATTGAAATCCTCGATCAAGAGATTAAATTGTTTGTCAGTATCCGCACCTTGATGAAGATTGGGATAAGAATCTCGCAGTCCTTGCTGAGCAAACCGTTATTATACCTTGTGGCCAGTGACTCATGGAGAATACACTGAAAGACTAAGTCAGAATTGCTTGTCGGCCGAATGTAGTAATAGCGTCGTGGCCACGTGACCCGCCCTCTAACACAGGGTAATCAAACAATTATTATTTTATGAGATAAACACAAGCTATCAATCAACTTGGGACGAGCGACTTCTAGCAAGGCGAATGTACACGAGAACAAACACTAGTACAATACATTAACCAAACTATCTTGTAATACGATTTGTTTGCTAGACATGAGTTGAATTCAGCTCGCGTTTAGAGGAGAGCGATTTTTACGTTTTCTACGTCGACTTAACACGGACATAAAAGAGCTTAGCTGACAAGGGATAAGACTTTCAAAGTGAAGGAGCTATTAGAAGGCTTAGCCGAGAATGGCTAAATTAGCAAGGACAGTTTTTTTTGTGAGTTGTATAAAGTCTAGAAATTTGGTCTTTTTTGCGCGACACTTCGACTCACAAAACAATTTGACCCAAACTAGGTGGTTCCGTTTCACCTACTGTGAGGAAAAAGCAGTATTTACAAACCCGCTACCACAAAAGGTGCTTTCCATTTGGAAAGTCATTTAGCAGCAACGTAGACAAGGCCATGTAAACAAGATATATAGTTTTGCCTATTATCTTGGTGGGAGATCGTGTGATGGGCTTTTCGTTGAGTAAATGTTTTCATTAGGCGAGCGCGATGTATCCTACTCACACTTCTATCAAATCGCGGGTTAGTCTGCCAAAACTTGTGAAAACCGAAATGCGGCTCGAATAAGGAAAAGAAAACGTCTCCCCGTCAAAAGAGGACGGTTTTATTTCATGCAGCTGGTCTAAATAACAGTTTTATCCGCCCATATAAGCTCCTATAGACTCCACTAACGGACACGTAATTAGGAGAATGATTACCGCTACATCATTGGTCGTAATAGACAGGAGAAAGAGAGTTATGAAAGTCACATTTTCGTTGCGGGCAAGGATAATTGACATCAACTTGTGTTATAAACGTGTGGTACGAATGGATGGTCTAATTCTGGTTTGACAGCATTTAGGTAAAGGTAGCCATACAGTTAACAACTAGTAATTGAAGTAATTCCCTCGTGAATGGCAAGATGAGCGCGGGCAATTTGTTCAGGAAGGTAGATGTAGTCGAAGGGAAATGAATTTAAAAATTCGTTTTGCACACGGGGGCAAAGATTGACGTTTGTTTTTATTGGGGTAATCAAATGATTGTGACTTTTATTTGAGCGTAAATTGAAACGAAAACACAATAGAGGTAAACGGAATTTCCAAATGAGTTAATGTCTAAATAGGAAAAAAGCTGCGCGAGCCGTGAGGAAAGCGTAAACTGAAGACAACCTATCTTCCTGGTTCTTTGAAAGCGAGAAAAAAACTGACATTCGCTTTATTAGAGGTAATCGAACACCGCTGAGTTACATTTGGGATTCAATTCAAAATGAAAACTTCCAAAAAGCCGACCAAAGCCACTTAAGTCATGAATATGGCTAGTTCCTTTCATGAATAATAGAAACGACAACAGTTTCAGGTCGTGGGATCTTTTCTCCGTGCTCACACGAGATACATAACAAACGTCAAACTGACTCAATAAATCATAACGGCGAACGGGTTGGAGCGGTGTTGATCATTGGTGAAATTTTGCTTTGCCGAACTTTGCTTGATATAATCTCCCCCTACTGAATGTTAGCATAAACATAAAAGCAAGAATTATGTTTTTGGGTAATGTTAATAAATCGATAAATCTATTTTTGAATCGCCTCAGGCCGGGAAGTATAAGAGTTAGCGCGGGCGACTGTTCTGGTCTGACAGTCCGTTTAATACTTGAACTTACACGACGGACGCGTACTGTTGGTATCGATTGAGAAGGAGTTTATATAATCAGAGATTGACCGTGGAATTGCGATTAGGATGTTGTAATTCCGTTTAATATAGACCAAGATAACATCGTAGATCGGTTCTCTTCTGCGTATATTGTTTTAGTGGATCGTACACGATGACAAGTGACCACAATCGAGCGATGCGCCAAACGGTACCAAGCGTACGTACGTACACTGGGTGCTCATGTGGTAAGCTTGTATACCCTTTGTGTATACTCATACATATTATAGCGTGCAATGCATTTAGGCGGCAATAGAAAAGAGACCGCATGAGTGGTCCTTAAATGCCATGAATGTAAACGGGAAGACGTTGGAGTGGATGGCATATTTTTGTGGGTGTTTCTCGGCTGAAATGGTACACGCGTCCGCGCTCGTGGAAGAACTGAAACGAACGATTGTTTTTCATCAATGCGGAATACAAAATAGAAAATTTTCGCAGCCGTCTGAAATTTTTGTCTTAGAGCTTGATAAAAAGAAAGTGAAGAAGAAAAAGAGAAAGAAAGAAAGAAAAAAATAAATGAAATCAATTAACCTTTGAATTGCATCAAGAAAGCGATGGATAAAACCCCACGTGAAGAAGAATCAGCCGTTACGAACCAGGCGCCCCGTTTCTACCAACACAGATTGATGTAAAACGGAGCGGTAGGAGGTGGCGGTGTCTGTCTTCCTCGCTCGACAGCTCTGACGAAGAGAGTTCCTAGTCAGGTACTAGTCAGGAAGCAATTAAATCTACTATAACAGAAGCTTTTAAGACAGGATTTTTTTTTCCAACCAGATGTTAAGATGGTTATCACGCGAGATGAAGATTCAGTTTGTTAATTTGAAGTTGTTTTGTTGAATGTATTTTTGGTGGGAGTCAGACGAGGTTTTTTTGTCTGATACATTAGGAGAGGATGGCTTGGAAAAGCTGTCTGCGGCCCTTCTAGATTCCTCTTTAGACACACCGCAGAAAAGAAAACGGAGTAAAAAGACCAAAATGAACTTAAACAATTACTAGTCGCATAATCAACTCGGCCGTATTTTTGACGTTTTTGATTCCAAAGCTGAACAAAAAGAATTAATAAAAACGTCAAATTTTAAAATGGATAATTATTTTTCCTAATCAACATGGCTTAGTTAATTTTCTTCGATCTGAAGGGACGTCCTAGTTACCACGAAAAGACTAGCGGTCACCTTTCCTGATCTAATTTAAAACTACTCGATATATCGAACAACTTGTTCGAGCGCTTTCTTCGTCTTTGAAGACTAGTTTCTACTAGAACACTAGAAACACGATTTTGATGCCGGTGCTTGTCGTGGGCGATAGGGAACGATAACCTAAGACCGCAATAAGATCCAAGATATGGAGGTATCGGTATATCCTATATCCTAATCGAAGTCATAAAAGCTGCAAGCTTTATCAGAGTACAAATCTCATCTCAAAGGACTGGGCGACACTAAAACTTTGTATCAACATTTATCACTTTTGATCTGAGTAAACAACGGTTTTCGAACTGATAACGCCAAGAACAGTTGG
>JAUUIK010149359.1:0-12263 GCA_032270385.1 Urticina crassicornis | reverse complement strand
AGCCGGTATAGGATCAAGACCACAGGACTTAGTAAGTGACTTACTCGCAAGTTCCCTAACATCCTCTTGACTAACATATTTAAAGTTAAGAAATTCAGCAGTACACAGTTGTGATGGTTTTTGAGTTGCAAGCGTGGTACCAATGTTCCTCTGCATGAGCATAGAATGTATTTTGTCAATCTTGCTAGTACTAAAGAAATCAGCAAATGAATTAGCGAGAATAGTTGCACCAGGAGAGGGCGGATATTTCTTCTCGGATCAATGACTTTTGAAGAAGCTTGTTCACAGTTTGAAACAGTACCCTGTGATCAGAAGAATGTTCAGTTATAATTGCACTAATTGCCGTGTAGTGTGCAGATTTCAAGATTAAAGCAACAGGAGGAGTAATTTCAAAGGCATGGAAAATTGACCCAAAAAAAAGAAAAGTCACGCCCCAAAGGGATGCGATTTAGCTTATTGAATGCAGAAAAAGCGCAATGAAGCTGTAAGAAGTATTCTAGCTATGCCTGCATGGGAAACAACTAAACAATACATGCAGGCTGCTAGTACAAATGAAACAATATCTGAGGAAAATCTTGCACTGATGGTGCAGGAGATGAAAAGAAAAAACTGCAAAGGAATAGGGGGAATTTATTGGGATGAAATGACTATTAAAGAAGGGATTGTTCTTTGTAAACGAACAGGAAAACTGGTGGGATTTGAAAATGATTACATTAACAATGATTTCAATCTATCTTGAAGATATTCCAGACAATTAAAATGAATTCCCTTGTGATAGTTCTTCATCAAGTGATTCTGATTCCTCTGTGTCATCTTCAGATTCTGAACTTGAACTAAAAAGGCAAAATTAATTTGTCAATTTTTCTTTTCCTCTATGGAAGGTGAGTTTTCCTGGCCTGTAGTCACTTTTCCTTTGCATAGAATCAATTAAACACAAAGTTTTATTTAAAATGGTCTGGCAAGTTTGTGAGGCACGTCTTGACATTGATAATAGAGTACAACTTCTTTATGGAGTCACTGATGGTTCCACATACTCTCATGCTTTCTTCAGTCAAGCTGGCGGTGCTCAAAATTGGGTGACCTATAATTCCTACAATGATGATAAGCCTATATATATGGTGGCTATCTGACTATCCACACATGATTAAAAAATTAAGAAACTTTATTGTCAAGCCTGGTGGACAATTAGAAGTCAGTGGTAAAAATATTTATTGAAATAAACAGCTTTAATAAACAACTTCTTCAACATCAGTATCATTGAACAGTGGATCCTTTTTTCAGGGGTGGGTCATATGCAATTTTGCTTCGAAACTGGAGGTGGGTCATCACTTTTTCAACCACATTTTATAATGGGTCAGCATAAAAAAATGCTAATTCAATTCTAGTAGTTAAATTGCCGGCCCACCCCCCCTTAACTTTATGACCAGTCCCTTATGTGTATAAATAAACTATTGATTGATTTATTGATCGATTTATTGATCCACATAGTTGTTCTTTATCTGCTTGATTTGGCCAATTGGAATTTAGAAATGATGTTTTTTGTAGGGCCGGATGAAAATATATTATCCAGGGGAGATTTATACCGAAAATATTAAAAGCGATCCAGCATCAAACCCATTAATATAAGGGGGGACTGTTTTTAAATGGAATGGCTATAAATTATATTAGAATCAAACATAAGCTTATAATATTCAATAATAATATTCAATAATAATAATAATAATAATAATAATATCGAATCTTTTAACAGGATGACCCATCAGTGTAAAAAAACACTGTTGTCGGAGGGTTCCTGTAAAATAAAATCAACTTAAAAGTAAAAATTGAAATACATTAAAATATATATATATGCACATGTATACAAAAATATTGATTAAAATTAAAAATTACTTGTATATATAAATTATATATACTATACATCAAAACGTTCGCTTAATTTGTTTTTAAAAATAAGTGATAGATCTAAGGTATGTTGGCAAGTCATTGAAAGTCTTTGCTCCTTGGTAAGAGAAACTCTTTTTGCCAAATTCTAGACGCACTTTAGGTAATTTCACTGATAGACAATCTATTTTCTTACAAATGCATAGGTGATGCCTTTGCTCTTTACAATTAACAGCATACCAGTGCTATAAATAAATCCACAAGTAAAATTACTTACCAAAAACAAGGTTTTCTCCCTCATCTGACAAATTATATATAGTCGTAGTCTCAAGCACACGATCCCACCACATCGATTTGTCCTTGTATACGCTATCACACCTTTGGAGAGATTGATATGATGATCCAGCGAAGCAAAATCCACCAAACTTCACACAAACAAAGTTTATCGCTTTCTTTATGGAACTTACTTTTCTGGGGTCTTTTTTCGTCAATTAAGTTTCTCTTTGGAAGAGATAACTTTACCAGACATGATAATCTCGATGTCCATTTTAATAATCTTTGTCAGTTGAAAAACTCGGGTAATCGACTGAAATTTAGGCTTGCTTCATCTCATTTTCAATCAGGCAAGCTTCATAAAAATACTTTCCGAACCTAGAAATGTATAAATATCGGTGCTACAAGTGAATCCAAAGAGTATATTCAGCATTTAAGTTTAACTTGAACAGCGAATGTTTTCGGCGACATTTTGAAAATCTTTGATCCGAGGTGTGACGTCACACTGATATGAGTGTTATGAGTGTCCCAAGGCTTTTCCTTGGAGACGCCCCCTCCCTCCTGGTTTTACCTTGGTGCCCTTGGTTATTTGGTGCCCTGATTAGTGTGTGGTAATATTGCATGGTCCATTTCTTATCCATCAGATCCTTCTCAAAGAGTGGCAAATTTAGCACACTTCTTACCTTGAAAATGTGTTTGCATGGGAGACCCATGCATTTCACAAATGTTGCTCTTTTGGACTCTTAGACGCTGTAACTTCAAACGTACCGTCGCCATTCTGAGACACGACCCTAAATGTATTTAACAGCCCAAGCTGTTCACGAACAAATGCATAAGAGTAGGGCGTTGAATGTTCACAATGCAATTTCAGAACTTCATTCAAATTTTTGTCTGCCGTTTCTTTGCGTGTCATTGTCATCACATAGTGGTGATTCCTTTCAATTCGTAAACAATTCAAAACGGAAAGGAATCCATGAAAAAACTGCATCAAGCTTGCGCATCTGGAGCACACACTTGCGTCGACTCAAGTCGATTATTTGTCGTTTCGCCACGATCGAAAGAATTATCTTTGAAACAGGATACCCACTGGTGCTTTATTGGCTCCCAATTCCCTTCATATTCCATGACACTAGCTACTTTCAGTTAATGTTAGTGTTTCTCAAGTCGTTCTGATGTTCATCATACTCTGTTTGAGATTTGGAATGTAAAAGACGGGATAGTATCTCCAAATAACGAAGCCTTTCTGCAGATGTTATCCCCATGTTTTTACACGTTACTTCTCTGCGAAATGAACGCAAAGTGTCGTATGGGCAGATGTTAAGTGTGGAATCCGGGAAACAGCTTGTAAAGACATCACGCTCTGTAAAGTCTTTGTAACACATTATGACTTTAGTTTCGGACCAGGAGGAGTTGATGCTTTTGAAGATCTCAGCAGCTGTACTTAATCATTCTTTATTCTCTTCGGTTAAAAAAATATCCCCACGATCTCGATCACTCAAACCGTCGCCATCTTTTGCCATAAGAAGTTATATATATATGGGCATTCTCAGTTCAAGAAGTTCGTAGATTACATTAACATGAAGACGTTCAGGAAACTTGAGGTACAAATGTTAAATGTAGCCATCTTGATAAAAAATATCCTTGAAATTGTTTTCGCTATCGACAATGATCTGTGCTACTGAACCTTCTATCTTTTCCAAATATTTCATCACACCATCTATAGGTCGTTTTGATTGATGTCCCCTTTTGTTTCTGTTTAATGTTTGAAGTTGTTGGTTCATGGATTTTTTGCGACTGCTTTGAATTTGCTGTCACCTTGACAGCGCTCTCTATCTCTTTCGAGCTTTCTTTTTGCTGTAAAGCTCTATGCCGAGGAAGTTGTTTGTAAATTTCTTTTGTCAAAACGTGATTGTGGTTTTCAGACATGCGGGTCACTTCAAGTTGTTGGCCATCAGACGATAGTACAATATATATCTCGAAAGTACTTCCCTGTCGGAACGTTTTGGTTTTCTTTATTCTATGTCCTCTTTCTCTCACTTGTCCACCAAATTTGCATGAAAGCAATATCGAAAAAATTTTTAAAGATGTATTTGCCGTTCTAACCCTCTTTGGCATACGTTTGGCGGCGACTTTCAGTGAAAGGACGTCTTTTTTTAAAAGCTCGCAGAAATTCTGGTCTTCGTAAATTTCCTTCATTCGGACGTTTTCTTCTGGCCCCGAAAACGTCTGCCCTACATAAAACAATTTCTCAACTTCATTGACAGCATCAACGTCGTTTTTACTATCAGTGACAGCAGCATCATCATCTTTACCATTGACAGCATCATAATCATCATCATCTTTACCATTGACAGCATCATCGTCTTTATCATGATCATTGACAGCATCTTTATCACTGACATTAGCTCCAGTCACTGTAATGGGAAGACCAATGGTCTCTAAATCAACTTTATTCGCTAACAGCCAAGACAAGTACAAAACGTAGAAAACTTGAGAAGATACTTGGAGACATTAACCATTTCAAGTTGTCGGGAAGGTTAGCGGTCTTACTAAGAAAAAGCTGTCTCCATGTATCTGAAGCAACTGATGCGATCCCCGCTAGTACTGGAACGATAACTCCGCAAACGTTGCTACATGTCTGTAGTGGAACATTTTTCAGACATCTGGAAGAACAACTGCGCTTAGAGCTTGCAATCGGCACATGGGCTTCAATACAACCTTGGAATGGCTTAACAGATATAGACAGCTCTTGCATGGTAGAAGATTTTCACTATTGGGGAAAGCTCTTGTTCACTATTAAATGGTGCACACCAAACCATGCCATTGAATCACAATAGTAGTACCACTTGTTAATGGTATAATCGATGTATAGCAATGTCCAATGAAAGCCGGTTTCTGTGGGGTTCCAAAATAAACCGGCTTCACCTGATTTTCCTACATTTACGATAAATGTGACATATCTCGTATTTTTTGGGCAGTTCTTGATGATTTTAAGACGACTTTTGGTACTCATTCCCAGCAAGTCATTAAGCATGAATACGGAAGTTGTGTCTGTCTGCAGTAGTTTTACAATACCAGAAAGAATACTGTATAGTTCTGTCAGGTTGTTCCAGCTAAAATTGCTAAATCTGACGACATTATAGAACGATTATAATCAAACACGTAGCGTCTATCTGGAGTGTTCAATATTAGATTTTCAAAAGAGGACATAACATATTCCCCGTACACGCACGTTTCATTTGGAGGCGTGATTGTTTTCCCCAACAAATTTTTCTCCATTGACACGTTGAGCGACGTCTCTGAGGCGAAGAATTCTAATAAGCAATGTTAGAGAAGTCTTATTAAACGTACCTAGTTTACTAGAAACAGCAGAATAAGGTCCTCGCAGATTTTGTAACATTTCCTCGCAAGTGGATTCGGAAGGGATACGTTGTAGAGTTGAGAGATCAGTTATTTGCTCTGCGTGGGGTCTTTGTTAGAAGGGTGTTTGGGCAGGAGCTACAATGAAGGGGTAGCGAATAAAGGATTCTTGGCAACGAGTTGTTGTCTCGAACTTATCATTTCTGATAATATCCTGAAAGTTATGAAGCAATAAATGAATTAATGAATGGATTAATTTCGGACATACTTTCTTGAACATCTCGATTGATATAAAAATTTACAGTAGCATTGCAAAATAACACCGAATTTCATTTTTTCGATTTTCGCTTGTTTAAAACTACAAAAAGAACTGATCTGTTTTTTTTTATAACAAGGAGGGACCAGATTTGTAAATTTACCAAAATATGAAAAATAATAATTGTAACAGAAAGTGTTTAAAAGTAAGAAATACTTCGTGAAGGGAGTTTGTTGCCGGAATCCATGTCATGATATTTCCATAACTGTACCAGTTCTTGAAATATGAGGCTATTCTGACCTGTTACGTAAATTGAAAATTATGAATTCGATCGGCACTTTTAAATACTTATCGCTTATCTTCGCTTCTATTCACTAACTACTAGTTTACGCGTTTTATAACCTGATGCACTTACCTGTAACATAAGATCCACGGAGGTGTCATCTGTAAGAGAAAATGTTAGAAGTTACGCCGTTATACTGCGAACACAAACTGCTACGAATATATTAAAGGGACTGGTCATAAAGTAAAGAGGATGGACTGACTAAAAAAAAGAAGAGATGGGCCATCATTTTCAAGAATGGAAAATAATGGGGGGGAGGGGGGGGCAACAGAAATCATGGAACACAATGGGGGTGGGCCATATCCCGATTGTGATAACAATTGATCAGAAACGTAATGTCAGAGAATAAGGTAAAACTATTATAACCCAGTTTTACATTGGATGAACTGTCACTTTTTCTCTTGGATGTTTAAGGATTCTGAAAATAATTTTACGGTCGCACTTTGTTTAACTGAAGGGAATTGTGTAACGTGACCTCTTAGTGCAAGTCGCCTATTTGTGCCGTAAAAGCCTTCTGCACAACGGCATTTCCTTACACCAAATGTGCATTCATTGTAGCAAGAGCCTCCATTTTGACAAACGTTTTCACTGCAGCCATACTGAAAAGGAGAATCATCAAGTCACAACAAATATATGATGTTTATAATAAAATTACTGGGAATTCATACAACCCGGCAAATACAAATGAATATGTTTTAATGACATTATTTTTAGTGTTATTTTTAGAGTTCCTCTATAAGACCTCAAACTCTTCTTTCTTTGTTTAGATAATACATTCTACGTACACAATGCCATGGAACTCAGTTTGACCGATTTCTCTTTCCCCGGCATACCATGCATACGACGCAATTAGAAGCTTTAAGACCGAACCTCCCTGGACCGAACTTCAAAATATTATATACCAGGCAGTCAAAACATATGCTTACTTTTTAATAATCTGACCTGAAACTGTTCTATCTTTATTTAGAACGTTGGGTTATTTACAGTTCGTCGTGTTATCATGAAAGGTAACCAGGCCTTTATCAAAGCGAAGTATGAGTTGAGCTTGCAATGACAAAGACAGTTTTACTACTGTTCCCAGTAGAGCGACTTTTTATTGCCTTTGTAGCGTCTGGTATGTTAACCGTAAGTGAATTTCGAATCAACCAAGTGATGCCAATGTTGTACCACGTGAACAAGTTTTTTACCCCACGCGAACGACGTGCAATGTCCTTCAGTTCACATGTTGTTTCGCTAGTATTGCTATTTGCATTAGAATGTGCACCGTGCCCTTTTTTCGACTTTGCTCGACGTGTCGTAGCTTTGCGTTTCCAACGTCTGAAATACACGTTTCCACGGGGAAATTTTGACGTTTCTAGGGGCAACCATTACGACCCTTGTCAAAAAAATGTCAGAAAGTATAATCTTACCCAATGGTTGCCCCTAGAAAATTTCCCCTTTGAAACGTGTAGTGATGAATAGAGTAAAACTGGTGCGTTACATGTGGTGTTGTATGACGGACTAGCATATTTCATTTCAGAGTATGGTTTTATTTATATTACTCTCAACACAGGAAACCTATTGAACTTTTTAATAAACAAATCAGTATGCTGGGCTCCCTGTGCATCAACTAAAGTAAAGATTGCAGTCCATGGAATTGGGTACTGAAGAGAAGAAGCTGAGATGGAGAGGAAAGTGAGGGGTGGATGAAGTGAGGGGGGGTTTGGCAGGGGAGAGGATGGGGTGGACTTTACCAATTGAAGGCTGTAAAGAGCCTCTTGTTTGTTATGAATAGAGGGGGAAGGATAAGGAACTATCTATTTTATCATTTCTTTTTGATATAATAGTGTTTTTGTACCTATACTAAAGAAATCAATTCAATAAAACAATAATTAACACGAATAAAGATCCGTAGAATGGCTTTAGTCAATCGACCAATCAGCACGAAGAATAGTCTGAAACCGACAGGTCACGTTAGGAATCACAACGCTATTTTACTGAACAACGTAACGAGGTCAGTGATAAATCCCAAGATAGAAGGACAAATTCATTATAAAATGCTCTCTACAGGATAGATCCATAAATGGCAGAGGCAAAGCATAGCATAGGGCATTCAAGAAAGCCTAAAGGAAGGATAGGAGTCGGCGGGCAACCAGTTGTAAGTCAATGAATACCATAAGTCGTTCTTTAGCCGTGTTGGAATGCAGTCATATGTTTGATTTTGCGGGTAAGTTTTGAAACTGTCTTTTCCGCTCTACAGCTTAGCTGGGACAACGATATTGAACTTCAACCTACAAGCTCTCTTGGATCGGCTACTTCAGCTCAAAATACAAGTTATAATTCTAAAGAATCGAGCCGGCATGTGGTGGCACAGACTTGGACTGGTGGCAGCAAACAAGCATTTAGCACCTCGCGGAAGAAAGACAAAGATTCTTCATTTGCTACAGCTAATTTTCTCTCCAAAAATGCTCCTGTAAAAGTCTCAGTAAGTGGTGAATGGGCTTTACAAGAGTGTGATGTAAGTACTTGAAAAGATTGGTTTACAAGAGATATTTGTGGTTGAACATTTGATATTAAAAGTGTGAGTTGTTATGTTGTACTGTCAAACGTGTTGTATTGAACGTGTATCGCTCTATATGTTAAAACAAATATATTGTAGTCTTGAAAAATCATCAATAATTAACCAATGCTTAATTGCCTCAAGTGCTTTTTAGTTAAAAATATTGTTCATTTTCGACATGACAACAGGAGTTTTCGAACTGGGCTAATTTGTTGATGAGGAGAGGACGCTATCGTGCTATTTCTGACATTCGTAAATCCATCGGTGATGGACAAACATTGGTTCATATGCTGGAAATACTCTGTAAGTAGTAACTTCTTCATTATCACCTTATGAATTTGTCTTAATTAATTATTACGGTGAGATCGATGTGATAGCGCTTGAAAATTTCATCATTGTAATCTTGACTTAACTTAAGCTTACTTCTGTCAATAAACCTTCTTCCTGTCGACTGTCGAATATTTGCGGTCTCTCTTTTTCTACTAATACATTATTCCCAAAGATAAATCAAAGGATTAGTCAGTTTACTTTGCCTCAGAGATAAGACATCGTTGAACTAGCTTCGATCTGGTTAAAGTATTACTATATGGACTATCTAAAGTATTACGTCTGTATTAAAGGGTCTTTATAAGTAGTGAGGTTTAAAGAGTTTAAGTCTGGGGGATACATACAGCTGTCGTAGTTGATCAGTCCATATGTTTACATAGCGTTGTCGAGAAGTTAATAAATATTCAGATCCCTCATATTGTTATTGAAATATGTCCCAGGGGTCCTACTGGGGTCATTGCATCACATTATGAGAATCTAATTAGAAATGGCATTCTAATATTGTTATGTGTAGGTTTCACGCTATGACCAGCTTGACTCTGTAACTTACACACGCCATAATCAATTAATGTACATGATCCATATCTAATATATACAAATTATATTGTTTTACTGATGACTACACAGCTTGCTTTGTGTACGGTTTAATACACGATCAGGAGTGTTTTATCAGAACCGCCCATCATCAGGTTTAAAACCACAAGGTGTAGCAGAGTCGTTTTAGAACTGATAAAACATGAACTTCAAGTGTATTGAATCACTTCAAAAACACTACTTACAAAGTTTCTTAAAAAAATTTATTGTTAAAAAAGCATTGATTAAAAATCGTAAAATGAGAGTTTTGGCTTAAAAGTGCAAAACATTATGTCATTGCAATGTGCATTGACCGCAAAACAGGTCCCATACAATGTACTTGTAAGCCAGAGCGTATGCATCAAGGCTAAAGTTTTTCTACAATTCTTTTTGAAAGGTCAGAGATCGGTTGTGAGATCTGCCATTATAAAGACTCATACTCTTTATATAAATTATTTTATTAGGATTGAGTCTGTATATAAATAATACTAATAAGGATGACTTTACCAGGTATAAAGGTCCATGCACTAGGGGGCTAAATGTTCATTAATTATTCATGAGTTTTTGAAGCAGGTAACAATTCTGTTATTAATTATTAATAATAATTAAAGGTACAATAGTGTTTTACAAAATCTGACTGTTCTGGCATTTCCTTTTCTTTTAAATAAAAAAGTAAAACGTAAATTAAATAATTGATAATTTATGTAAAAAGGAGGATATATTTCGATTGTTCAAAATTGGAAATGACATCCCTTGCAGCTTGTTTTGAGGCCACAAATATCCATACATCTATTATTATTATTAAATTTAAATTGTTAAAGCCTTCCGGTTAGCTCAGTGGTTAAGCTCTGGTCTGTTGTGCGGGAGGTTGTGAGTTCAAGCCCTTAAAATAACTGAGGAGAAGGTACTGCCTTTTGTAATAATAGACCTTCACGTCTTCTCGGATAAGGACGTAAAACCGTAGGACTAGTGGCTGACCTTTGTATGGCTGACCTTTGTATGTCCTGTTGGTCAGACCCTCAACCAGTGTTGTTGTAAAGTTAATAAATCTAAATCAAATCATAATGACTGTTACTGTGGTATGTGTATCAGATGAGGCAGCAAAAAAGGTCTCTATCATGGCAATGTCAACTCTAGCCTTGCTTCGATGTAAAAGCCTAGTTACATTTCAAGAACGTGATATGCAATGTTGATCTAGATGTAAATTCAAATGTACTAAATAACAAACTTTAAAACTAAGAGCCACACATCGATACTTTATTGCATTAAACAATAATCTCATTACTCACTGTTGCTCTGTTGGTAGATTACCACATCACTTATAGAAAGATTAAAAGATTAGGCTTAATGAATACATGTACAATTTGTACAAAACATAACAACCATCCTTCTGTAAATGTGCTGGCCGGTACATCATTATTGAATTCTTCTATTGTGAAGGATTATTTGCATATGCATGTATGCATACATGTGCACATAAATATACATTATGAAACATGCAAACAACTCTAAGCGCCCCATACTTGTATTGATTTGATAGATTATTTATACCTTTTCTCGACTTTATTTGAAAATTATTTATGAGAATATGTTATGCCTGAAGCCATTTAATTAATATACTTTTTTTTAGAGATAAATGTCATTTATTAACAAATCAATGGCTCATCTCCACCATACTGAAATTTTCTGTTGTCTCAGAAGTATAATGACCCCATCACTAGTATTATCTACTGTAGCTTTGTTTCATACATTTAGCATTAGTTCAGTGCTTCAGTTCAAGGCTACATGTACATGTAACTCAATCTTAGCACCAGAAATAAGGACATAATTTCTGAAGTTATGCATCTCTGTTGTATTAGTATATGAATTATGTAGACAAAATGTGTTAGTCATGCATACATTTAAGGCTGCTGCGGCATCACCCAATTGATTCAGACTTATTTCATTTTTAAAATAGCACAACAGTAGCTAGTTTAGACCATATTTAGTAACAGGCTTCCTTAAGCTGTGACTGGATTGACAGCTTCCAAACAGATGCTCATGACAGACTAATCCCTTACTTGTTAGTCAATTAACTTATCCATTGTCTAGTAATTGATTAAACCATCAAACTTGACATGGTGTTTTGACGTAACTTAGCGCTTGCTCATAACTATTCACTAATCCCCAACTTAGAAAACAAATACATTTGTTGAGAGAAAAACAATACAGGCCACTATAACTGCAGCTCTGGATTTATGATACTCTCCAATGGAGTCATGAAGTACTACAGCAGTATGCTAGTACAGTTAAGATGCTAAAATGGGCTCGTCAGAGATCATGTAATTACCTTCTTGTTTAAGTCTTATTGTGGCATTTTGTCAGCGCTCTTGATTTCATCACAGTACCTGAAGCTAAATGCACCCACAAGAACCACTCCATCTAACTCAGACAAGGGTACTTTATAATCACTATAAAACCAGCACAACCTTAATATCTCAGGTTGTTGTTGTACAAGATTGATGTGTAATTGAGCTCGATAATACACAATAGCATCCAAGTAATTATTATTTCCTACTGTATGATGCATGTAGTAAGGCAAGCAAGAAATTCAACAAGTTAGATGTTAATAAAACTCATTGCTACTCATCTCTTATTATTGTAAACTATGTGGCAGCCAGTTGTGTCTTGCAAAGCAGTCCCTCTTTCATAAACACATTGTATAAAATGCC
>JAUUIK010149248.1:0-10308 GCA_032270385.1 Urticina crassicornis | reverse complement strand
TTCTTAGGTTTGCTTTTTTGTTCTGGGTGACCCCCCCCCCCCCCCCCCCAAATTCTTAGATAACTTACAGTGTTTTAAGAGACAGAAGACCTTTGAATGCATCAATGGAAATGATCTTGATTCTATTTTTGTTCAAATACCTTTAGAAAAATAATAAGATAAATCGTAATTCAACTTACGTGTCTTATCGTAACTCCAAAGTTCTAAATAAATGCCGTTCTCAATATTTCTTAATTTTAAACATTGAGTGGTGTTTATTGTTTATTGAACCGAAAATAAGATGATTCTATGTATAAATAAAACTTTCCCTCAAACTTTAAAATGCCCAGGCTAAGTGAATTAGTATGCGACCGCCATGTTGGTGTACAGCTCATTGTACACCAACATGATGGCCACAAAAATGCACAAGAAGTAAAGCTGATTCAGCTATCAATATCGGCATGTCACTCATAAGTATTAGTCTATAGCAACAACAACTTACAATACTTGAAGATTTTGTAAAGAGCTAAAGAGATCCTCTGATATTTTTTCAATGAGATTATCTTGGATATATCTGTGATAAACGATAAATGTCCTATGTTAATATACATTGTATTCACTATTCTGGCCTTGATATCCTTCTAACAAACGTTTTGATTATGCTAATTGTCCATCTATTTCCATTTCCATTTAAATTCATCGCCGCCATGCCATGTGACGTTCAAAAAAGAGTTTTGAACCAGGCATCAATCAAACTGAGATAGTATGGTAGAGAAACATACTTACAGATATCGTAGATTTGAAATGTTCTTGAAAAGGCTGGAGTGAAGACGAACAATGTGGTTTGATCGTAAGCTCCTGGAAATATGTTAATCAAAGCAAGAAAAGATATAAAACAATATAGTAGATTTAAAAGACATGCAATTTTAAAGTAGTACTTTAAAGTAGTACTTTAATAACAGATGGCTTGATAGTCAATTTATAGCACTTCATTAGCTTTTCGATGTCCAAAATACATAATTGTAGGGCAAATTGTACGCCAAATATATTTAACTGTATATGTATTTCTATTTTCTGCTATAAAGCAAAATATTTAATATATAATTCAGTCTCGGTGGGGGACCATCCCTAATGAGAAATAAAATGACAAAATCACGCTGGCCTTAGGTTTCACATCGAATCTTATGAACTCAAACAATAGGTTTTTGCTCATTTGCATTATATTCGGCACATGTGAAATTCGACGTCTAAACCGGGCCTTATTGAATTCTAAAAAAACTGAAAAGGGGCCGGAGAAAAAGAGTATTTTGTTAATATCTTCCAACATGGCTGCAATGACGTCACATGAAAACCAAGACTTGCTGTCAAAAGTTGGATTGTACTTACAATACTTCAAGATTTCGCAGAGTACTGAATGTCTCCGATGCTATATCTTCAAGCAGGTTTTCTCCGATATCTCTATAACATTAAAATATAGCATTTTCTTTTCAAATACATTAAAATGTGCTCAAATTAAACTTGTTAAAAATACGAATTTTGAGGTGCTCTTTCAGATTATGAGGATACATTTGCCATAAGAGGTAGTTTCCAAAATCTAACGTGTCAAGTGTCAGTGACGTGTCCCTGTATAACCAATCATTACAATAATAGCAGCTGGGAATTTTGCGAACGCTGGCCGAAGAAATCGTGGGCCTTGCATTCGACAGCTTTCGACAGTTCGAAAACCGTGACGAAGTCTTACGCTTTTAAAAGTTTAATGGTGAGTAACAGTATTGAATTGTGAAGAGTGATACAATATTTGTCAGTGAAATCACTGGAATTAATATTTTTAATAAATAGGTAAAGCCTTCACAAGTTGGAAATTTAACTCTCGAATGTTTTGGTCAAATTCACGAAAATTGTTTATCCCTCAAAATCAAAAATCAAGATCAAGATCAAAATCTTGCCGAACAGCCCCTCTAAAAAATCCATATTTTTATTTTCACTAATTTACTTACTTATACGATGAAAATAATCTTATGCTTGTAAATATTGCCATTGATAAAAACAAATGTTTTTATTCTTCATGTATGTGAAAAATTTCTACGAACAAGTGTACGAAATTTATTAATTATACTATATTATTGTTTTGAGGAAACAACGCAAAGTGAAAGTGAAGAAAAAAGTCAAACTTGTTGTACGGTACGAGCTGCCATCTTTGTTTACACATCCACTTGACACAGGGAGCCTGCGCGCTTTATGACGATTTGGCTCGCTCATGTGCAGACAAAATTCCCAGCTGCTTACAATAATTTGTTTTACTTACAATATTTCCAACGAAGTCAAACCATAAAAGACATTTGAACGAAGTTGCTTAACGAAATTTGATGATAATTTTCTGTTGAAAATTTAAAACACGCATCAAGCTTTTGGGACTAGAAATCGACCAGGAGCTATCATTTATTCCACACATTGATGAACTTTGTAAAAATATATCACAATGGATTGCTATTCTTAAACAAATCATATCTTGTTTACCGCTGAAACAGAGACATTTATATTATAATGCAATGATAAAACCTGGACCAGTTGCAATAAAGGAAGTATAGGTAGCGTAGTATAGGTAGTTACAAAATTAAAGAGCAGCCATCATCAAGAGAGTAATCATGAATGCTGATAGTCAAAGATCTTCTGTCAAGCTTTTTATTACATTGCACTGGATACCTTTATGAAGAGGTTAGTTAGCTAAATGTTGTCTCGCTTTTAAACGTCTACAGAATCAAGTCCCTTCTTATTTAATGGATATGCTAAAGCTAACTCGATATGCTAATTTTCAATTTAGTTTCTACTAAATTCACGACAAAAACTGAAGAAAATTGATCGTTTAGCGTGACAACTTGTAATAGCTTGGAATAGCTTGCCTTTAGCAACGAGAAAGAAGGAATCTGTTTCTTCTTTTAAAAATGTGAAAAGTATTTTTAATGACCAGCTGCTTTTGAATTATTTCATTGTTTAGTTAATTATCAAATATTGATAATTTATATCAATTATCTTTAGCATTTTAGCCTTTTAATCATTGTATAGTTGTGAAAATGTCCTCAGCCGATCTAAGTCCTTTCAACATGGCCGTTGTATTTTCGTGTTGTTAGGCGCGCAGTCATGTTAGGGATTGATTTTTTTTACGGAAATCATGCATTGCGCGCATTCCGAGATCACCTGGAATGACATAAAATAACTAAATAAAAAATCATCTAGATTTTTATGTTTACTTACATGTATTTTATTGATGGCAATTCACTGAATGTTTTATCTTCGATACTTAGTATAACATTATTACTGACATCACTAAAATTAGAAGAAAAAACCGCATAAACGTACGTTATACGGCATGTGTAAGGCTACTTTATCTGCCGGTGCGAGTGACCGCGATGAGTGCCTGAGAGACCCAGTAACTAAACCAATATCTTGTCCCCATGCTAAGCAATATCAACGATTAATAAGTGATTAAAATGTAATGCGATTGCTTACTTACTGGTCACTTAAATGATTAAGCATCAGTTAAAAAGACTGACCAATGACCAATACGGTTTTATAGACAATTTTTACAATGTCCCATAACTTTCACGGCAGAAAAAAGCAAACTCACGGCAGAACAAAGTAAATAAAGTGGTCAGCGGTGATGTACATTATAACAATGTATACTACTATGTACTACCACATGCTACTATGTACTACCATGGGCTTTTATCACACGGCGGCCATCTTGAAAAAACTTATTGTCTTTCCCCACTTAACCTCGCTTTGAAGAGTTTTTAATCGAGGCCAAAGGGGGCAGAACAATTGATTATATTCTCCTGGGATTAAAGCCGCCGTGTGATTAAAGCCCATATACTAGTATGTACTACCATATACTACTGTATTCTACCATTTACTACCATATACTAGTGTATACTACCATTTACTACCATATACTAGTGTATACTACCATTTACTACCATATACTAGTGTATACTACCATATACTAGTGTATACTATCATATACTAGTGTATACTACCATATACTAGTGTATACTACCATTTACTACCATATGACTAGTGTATACTACCATTTACAACCATATACTAGTGTATACTTAACAATTATTGTATGAGGTTGAGCATGATAGCGATAATTATCAAGGCCGAGGTTTGTGTTATCTGCCGAAGCCGAAGGCTGAGGCGGATAACACAAACCGAGCCCTTGATAATTATCGCTATCATTGCGAAAAACCGAATCCAATAATTGTTTTATTATACAATTTATATAAGAGAAAAGTAAACAACTCTTCATCCTAAATGCTTGCAAACCTCGCCATTTTGAAAACCTTTCAAAAAATTAATTGTCAGTAAATATGACGTCATACCTACAGACAATACTATTATCTGTAGATATTATCTGCAGGTGTGACGTAACGACAAATGACATGCAAATTAGCCAATTAGTTTGTAGCCAATCAGAAATGAGATAGTATGTTAATTGTATAATAATACCATTTACTACCATATGACTAGTGTATACTACCATTTACTACCATATACTGGTGTATACTACCATTTACTACCATATACTAGTGAATACTACCATTTACTACCATATACTGGTGTATACTACCATTCACTACCATATACTAGTGTATACTAACATTTACTACCATATGACTAGTGTATACTACTATTCACTACCATATACTAGTGTATACTACAATTTACTACCATATACTAGTGTATAATACCATTTACTACCATATACTGGTGTATTACCATTCACTACCATATACTAGTGTACACTACCATTCACTACCATATACTAGTGTATACTACCATTCACTACCATATACTAGTGTATACTACCAAGTTAGCTTTCTTTGTTTGTTTTGTTCTGCCGGGAGATTACTTTGTTCTGCCGTGACAATTATGAGCCACCATTATAACCATTATAGCCATTGTAACTTACATGTATTCCAAAGATGAGATTGAACTAAAATCCCTTTTTAAAAGCCGATAGATGCGGTTGTGCCCCATATTCCTGTAGTTAATTAAAACAAAACAAATAATGTTTTGTATTTAACCAAAGAAGAGATGTTGGGGGATTTATTGTAGAGAAATAGTTTAGTATACCGTTATTTTTATGATTGTTGAGCAATTTGATAGAGATGTTATTTAGGAGCCGGGTTACTTTTCAAGATTGCTAGAATCAATCGCAAAAATGACTAAGAAAAGCAATTAATGACAGCTATTTCAATGGAAAAATGTGAAGTTACTCGTTCTATCAAATGAAAGACTTGGAAGCCATTCAAACAAAGATTTAGTTAAATTCGTAACTATGTTATATACCAACATATAAGCTCAACTTTGTCATCGCTTTTGGGCAAAGGCTTTGTCATCTTCCAAGATTACATGCATGGACAAGCACGGAATTGTCTATTTCGTTATTTTCAATAAATGTATTGCAAAGATAAGACTATGTGTTTATTGCTGATTCTCACTTGGCAAAAAAAATTTTTTTTTCACTAATTTATTAGTTGTGAAAGACGTAATTAAATAGTAATACATACATTACAGCTGCCTGTGATGGAATATTGCGTGGTATTGTTGTAAGTGATTGACATTGGACAACCAATCGCTTTTCTGTACCACTAGACGAATGGAAACATTGACAACTTATAGGACAGATATCTGAAATATAGATTTGTTCGAAACATTTGTAAGCACATAGTTTAAAGCGAGATATGATGTCCGAAGTCCTGCAAGAAAATTATAATGATATAAAATTATAAATTATAATGGTCAATTCGTGTCATACTTTCGTACAACATTTAGAGTGTTAACACACAAGTTTTCATTATTCAAACTTACATTGGCCGACACACGACGGATCATCTGACTGAACTGAATGAAACAAGGTAAATATGGGATATTACATGGCTGCGCGGCGATACAAAAATTATCTTTAAGTGATTGACATTAATTGATAACTCATCCGTGAGCACAGCGAATTATGACATGTAAGTCAGTTAAAAGTTGTCAGTAAAATTAGTAAATTAAATACTAAACTGTGTCAGCTGATTGGTAGGGAAGGTGATATCCCGCTTATATAAAAATATTACATGTTAAAAGACCTTGATATAAACGATATCATGTTCTTAACATGTTATAATTTGTTTACATATGAATGATTCAGCTAGATCTGACAAAACAAAAACATTCAAATCTTCTTGTGGTAAACTTTGAGGCTCTTCTTCCTGTTTTCCCCGTCACATTTGCCTCGAATTGCCCATTTATGAAACAACACTGTTGTATCAAACCATAACACCATTGATATTTCTCTTGGCTATAAACTATTATTTCGTTTTCAGGGAATCCGGAATCCACAGACTCGGAGTGGGAATACGGAATCCAATACGGAATACGGAATCCACCATCGTTCAGTTCCGGATTACATTACATAGGACGATAGACAGGTTAGCCTTGCTAGTCTTAACACTAAACTAATACTATGTTAGCCTCGAGAGGTGAGACGGCGAGATTTTCTTCTTTAAAGATGAAGTCTTTTGTTGTCTTCTACGTTCTTTGACTCTACGACAAAATTTTACAGTTTTCCTGGCCTGCCTTTATGTTGTACGATCAGACAATATGCTTACAGCTGGTTTAATATTTTGGGACGCTCAAGTACTTTGTTGCTTAAATTTTACTAAAGTGGTTATGTTGGGCTACCTTGTGTGTACGAACTGACAGATTCCCGTCTGTTCACCGTACGAAATAATAGCGGCCAGCAATAAACAAGAGCAAGCATCTATATTAAACTATGACGTATGACTACGTCACTACAAATCACAGTGAAGCTGAGAAATTTAAACAAAATTGCAGGAATGAAATAAATCATGATTTTGTATTAAATAAAAATCTTTGAGCCGTTTCTAAGAAACGGAAACACCCAACAGCAATGGTAATATACATCTTATCCTATTTCTAGAGTTTATACAGCATCGCCTAATCGTTCTCTTACCTTTTTGTTTATATCTTATCTTGAAGCCTTTTCTTTTAACTTTTCCGTTAGACTTAAACATCAGTACTATTTTGTTCGAACTCGACTCAAGAATGGGCGGAAATGCATCACCACAATACTTGCCAATCATCGATGACGTATATGGTGCCCCATCAAACACCGCGAGGTAGTCATTTCTACAACGTGAATGTGGTTCTAGTTGAAAGACTAAGAAGTACAGTCTAATGACGTATTGTTTAGGTGCTATTATAGTCCATGTACAGCTAGCTTTTTCTGGGTAATATCCCGGATACAACGGTGACGTAATAAACCCTGCTGGCTTGGTTAGGAAAATGTTGCACCCTAATGAAAAAAAGAAAATATAAGTTGTCCAAAATCTATAATTATTTGGTGTCTTCTAACATCTCGTTTGGATATACGAAGAAATATGAAAACGACAAAGTCAACGAAAAGGACGCCATATATTTAAAAAAAAGTGTTTCTTGAATCCAATCAGATGAGATGTTAGAGTAATGTATTATTCGGCTATAAGGCAGTGTAGGATAGGAAAGTTCAGAAACATTTTAAAATGTCAACACTTTTTTTAACTTACCCTGGTCTGCATAATTTGGAACAATTTCACAATATCCATCAATAAAATATATATCAGCAATGGATACCAAGTCTCTTGTTTTGTTAGAGAACTGAGCTTTAATTGTAATCTATAAAAGAACAAACGTCAAATCCTCAAATATTGTTGGTTTGCATGTGAAGTCATCGCCGCCATATTGGATGATATAAACAAAAGAAATATATTTAGGTTCTTTCGTTAGATCATCACCAACGTGGCCGTCATGCTTTGGTCATTTTATTCCCTTGGGAACGATTACATGCTACCAGTGATCATCACTTTCAAATGAACATGTTTAGTCATGAAGAGTTTAACCTTTGATGTTGTTACGGCGGAGACAGAAACTTGTCCATTATCCCACGTTTGTTTCTGTGTTTTACTGGTGCTGTTCTTATTCATCCATATCACTCTCTCCCCCATTACGTCACCAGTGACCTCCTGTAGAATACTCAATGCATTGTCATCTGGTCCATGAATGATATACCGAAACTTCATACACTTTCCATATCCTATACTTGATCGATTTAGCCAATCACTCAGTAATGACGTATCATTAGATCTAGATGCCGAAGTAGAATAATTTGAAAACAGTCTTCCTGTAAATACAAAACATCAAATAATAATCTATACAAATTTAATATTATTTTTATTAGGGATTGAAAACCAATACAAAGAAAATCAATTATTTGCTTCGGAATTGATCAGAAATTTTACTAAAGACGAAATGGTGCGTTTTCACAAGGACAATGTAAACTAGTTTAACGTTAACATTCCGGAAATACAGTAGAAACAGCCTAGAAAAAAGAAGGTACCAAGGGACCTTTTATTTGCACTTTTCGTCATTTTTATCAATAAAAAAGAATAGGATTTAGCAAATCGCATGCAGTTTTCTATTCTATTGCCAGTCTTCTGTCCAATCTTATTCAGGGATGATAGATGATGTCAAAAAAGTTTCAAAACGCAAGTGGAACAACGAGCGCATGCAGCGAGATCATAGAGCAGGTTTGTACACTACGAAACTCAACAATGGAAAATCACTCTGGCAGACTTGATGTTTTGTTTGTTTAATTGGCAATTATACAAGAAAAACAAATATAAAATAATCATAGATAAAGGCAATGATCATTATTTTTTGTGGAGTCGAACGTTTGCAGCCCCGTTCAAAAAAGACGAAAAACGCTGCTTACTCCCAACTCCATAAAATCGTGTAAAAAATGTTAGTATATGATATGTTTTTCTTACTTGTAATTTGATAGACTTCATTGGCTAACACTCCTCCACGTCCATCCTTGCCACACACGGTGGTTTTTCCATATTTAGAATAGGTTTGAATTGCTGACGAGCTGCTTAAACATTTCCCGCCATTTTGAATAGCAAATACATCAAATCCTCGTTTGTATGCTGCCTCTGCACATCTCAAGATGGCGCCGGATCTTTGGTAATAGTTTCCTTCCAGAACGCTGTCGATCTTTTCCATGGATGGAATAGCAGTCTTGGTTGGATCCTCGAAACATCCAAGATTTTCTATTTTCGTGATATCGCTGCTGACTGATGACAAAACGCAAAATGTCGATATTTGATCTTAATTGGCAGTCATTTACAGCAACATTATGCACAAAATTATAGACTACTGATCATATAGATCCTTTCTTTTAAATGTGCTTAAAATAATGAATTAAATCATGACCTTTATACCAGGTGATAGCAAAGGAAAGACCATTCGTTTAACTGTGAATTTGGGAATGTTTACTTTGTTGTTGTTGTAGTCGTCGTCGATGTTTTTGTTTTGTTTTGAGGAAAAACAAAAACTTAATAACTCGGTAAAAACTCTCGAGAAGGATGTAAACTGAATTTACATTGGGACGCCGCTAATCGAACTTAGATAACAGCATGCAGTAAGAAGCGGCGGAGTGCCTTACACAGCTTCACCCCACAATGATTCCCAACTACACATTTCTTACCTGCAACACAACCGTACATATCAAGTCTCATAGCAGCATGGAGATTCCAAGATATAGGATGTATTCTAATATATCTAGCAACCAGACTTGGTTCGATAGTATTATAAACAACAGCAGCTCTTTCTCTATTAGCTTGGTATTCCTAAAATTAAATTGCGTAAAAAGTTAGCATACTAATAATAATAATAATAATAATAATGATGATTTATTAGGAGTACATCCACTACATGGCTCTTCGCCTCTTAAGTCCTAAAATAATTACATAAAATACGTAATTAGTATAGGCTTTACCCTAACCAAAAAAGAAAGTTTAGTTTTCTTGCCCTGGAAAAAAACAAATACCGCTTTGGTCGCGATCGGTTATCACACGTACAGCAATTTTAAGACGGCAAGCACAACCTTTGATATAATTCTCATGATAAACGACATTTACACTATCTACATTACCAGAAATAACGGACATCGTCCATCAGGGATATATTAGTTTCACCTGAGTGGGTCCTGACTTTGGCTTCCACAAAAAACAAAGAAATGTATGTGATCTCAAACAAAATGTTATATTTTGCAGCCTAAACTGCTTCGGATTTTAAGTGCGGACCTCTAGATGATAAATATAGTTCAAGCAACATATGATGTGAACATTTTTGTATCGATGTGTTCATTCTAAAGGCCGCCCAAATGATCCAAAGAAACACGTAAAATCTACCATACTTGTTTTGTAATTTAAGTCAAAA
>JAUUIK010149026.1:0-12281 GCA_032270385.1 Urticina crassicornis | reverse complement strand
ATTACATTATATAGGTTATTATTATATTATAGGTTATTATATTATATAGATTATTATTAGGTTAATACATTATATGCCATCATTACGAGATAGGTTTTTATTACATTATAGGTTTTTATTATATATATTATAGGTTATGATTTCAATATATAATATACATAAGGAAATTATAGGTTATTACAGGCTACTGTTATTGTAAAGCGCAGAGAGATTTTTATATATCTGCGCTCTATAAATAAATATTATTATTATTATTATTATTATTATACCCACTGTCTCTAATGTACAGTTTTATAACAGCCCAGCCCTTTAATGAAGTTCAAAATGGTGTGACCCATCCCCTGTTTTTACCCCCACCCCTTTACTTTATGACAAGCCCTTAATAATCAACTTTCAAAGAACTACATCCTGGGAGGTGCTGTTCCCCACCCAGGTATCCCAGTGTACCCTGCTGTCAGGGTCTTGTTTCTGTTCTAAAAGCTGTTTGTCATATGAAAGAGAAAGATTACACGAAATGTGCTTTTGTCTTGGCCTGAATAACATGTAATTAGTCTTTTTTATATTAACAGAAAGTTTGTTAGCTTTCATCCAAGTATCTATAAAGTTAAGTTTATTATTTAATAAAGTAATAAGTTGGTTAGTATTTTTATGGGAATAAAAAATACTCGTGTCATCTACAAAAAGTAGGAAATCCATGCAACATGGATGAAGAATTGGGAAGATCGTTAATATAAAGAATAAATAGTAAAGGATAGGAGGATAGGAGGATATTGGTCACGTATACTTTTTCTTGCGTTTTTATGGACCTCGCCTACGACTCGGTCCATAAAATCACAAAAAAGTACTCGGCCAATAACCTGTATGTATTTGAAAGCCTTTTTTCGGAAATCAAAATAAAATCAAAAAACACGTACTGAGAAACAACTATAAACAATGAATTTATATATTTTTCTTTTTCAAAAACTATAACAGTTTAAAAAAATATGTACTCGATGAGTACATGTATCTACTGCTCATAGAAACATAGCAATATTTTTGAAACTTATTCAGAAAATGTATTGGCAGCTGTTCAGAATCAAGAAATCCATTTTGCACATGAGTTAGTATGTTCCAACTCTCACGAGGGATAAGTGCAAGCTGGTATTTTTAGTTGTTGTTGTAAAGTTAAGTTTTTATGGACTTCGCTGTCAGTGTAAAGTTTTTTGTAATTAATTTTGCTGCTAAATGGCGGGCACTTCTACAGATAATGCCTGCAGATAACTGTTTCCGCTGGAAAAATCGCTGGCGCACCCTCATTGTCAGAATTATTTGCATGCTCTCGACCAATCAGAAAACGTGTACTGAGTACAATATGTAATAATATATATAGTATATCAGTTAAAATGCAAATAGGATGAATAGCAGCTGAAGAGCAGGAATTTAAATCAATGTCCAAATAAGAGAAAATCTAAGAGTGCTATAATACCAAATTATCTTACATTTTAAGGACTTCTCGATTTGCTATTATTACTCGGTGATGTGAATTTGGTAGCTTTACTATATTTGATGTGCTAATTTTTGTTGTTATGGGATAAGTTGTCTTATTAGACTAATACCGACCTTAAGTTATGGTGGATGGTGATATGTAGGACGGCAACCGGAAATAAAATGAAACTCATTTTGAGGTAATTAGCATTTTGGCTAGCAGTCCAACCTAAAGTACAGTATACGTACAAAAGCACAACCACTCTGGCGATGTCTCGAGGGACTTTGCTATGTCATTGTAGACGCCAATAGTTTTCCATCGCCAGAAATCGTAACGTAACCGTCGCGCCTGCCGTGGGTAGTCAGCGGTAACACCCAAGAGCATAAATATTTCAAGATTAAAAAACGCTCGAAAGCAATTTTTGGACAGACAAAAAAGTAAAATCGATTGGTTTCTTAATTAGGGATGTTAAAGTACTTGTAATTGAAAGCCTAATCGTCATGTTTACATCCTGGGGATCAATTTTTGAAACCCGAGCTTTGTTTTTATTAAAAGGTTCACTTGATTTTGGTGGCTCGACAAAAGTTTACAGTGCAAGTACACAAGTAGCCAAAAAGGAGAGCGACGAAAGTGTTTATCGAAAAAAGTAAGGTCAATTTTAAACATCCACAAGGGATTGCTGCTCCTAGACGTTGTTTGTATGCCTAACTTTTGTACTGCATGGGGGTTCAACTTTATTATTTTGTGTGTATAAATTATAACAATTGAGAATGAAATACTTGTTCTATACATTTTATTGCATTGAGTTAGTTAAAAACACTCGCCTCAAGGGCCTGGTGAGAGTCGAATATTTCGGATATGATTTCTGGCGATGGCCGATTGGACTCGACTGTATGAACATTCATCAGTGGAGGATGCGTACACGCGGGCTTCATGGCGCTGCTTGCCAAACAAACACGTTGATTAGTAATTTTGTCCACTAAAAACTCTTTGTATAGCTTGAAAAAAGCTTGAATACTCTTAACAAAACAACACCCGACACATTCGATGAAGGCTGTGCCTAGTTAATTGCGAAAAATGGTGAAAACAGTCCTAAACTGAACATTGTGTAATATAATAGAAACTCTTATCTTTGACAACGAGAGACGAGCGAGAAACGAGTACACAAAGCAACGAGCACATGCGTAACTCGAACGTAACCATCAATATGAAGTCGTACATTTTAAGTGACTCCAGCGACTGCCTCAGTTGTTGTCGATTATCGATCGTCAACGTTCGCACGAAAAATTCACATCGGATCTGATTGGTTCCGACTAGACTGATCCGACTAAATCCGAAGGTTACGTTGCATCTTACTTACACCGGCTAGAACTTTGTGTCAGAAATCTTGCCTGTTGTTGGTTTGTTCTGAATTCCAGATTTATATGGTTGAAGATATGACATGCAGTATTAACCGGCAAACTCGATGACATAGTGTCTACCGCTTCACTGAAGCAGTAGACAAAAAAAAATAAACATATCCAACAAGTCCGCAACTCAATACCTTTAAACTCAAAGCAAACTGCTTTCGGTCCTTTTTGTATAGTTGGGAAAAAAACGGAATTAGCTAATAACTAAAACATCATACATTAAAAGACGCTATGTCACGATGCCTAATTAAGAATAAGGAGTCACGTGAGGGATTGGACACGAGGCAAGAGAGGGAGAGTCCGAGAGTGAGTGTGTTGTGTTAGTTTGTGAATGTATTGATCAGAAATAAAGATTTAGAGAATACTAATCAAGACAAATCCAATTACTCACATTTGTCTGTCTTAATAAGTATGGGACAGCTTTCTACGACGCTTGACGAAAAGAAGGCAATGACTTGTATTGAATACTGCGTGTTGATGAAAAGATAGTCAATCGTAGCTGATGTCACATTGGTTGGCATAGTAAAATTATTGACGCCTTTTATTGTAGAGTTATAGAAAACTAAATACGTCGGTTGAGCTGAAGTGTTTTGTAGAGGATCCATTGTTAGCGGTGCCCAAGACATGTTGATCCTGTGAGATTCAGTGTGCCCAATAGTTATCTCCCATTTGTCAGAGCCGCAGGAATCTAAAAGGAAGAGCAATCATCCGGACAATACATGTATGTCATACAAAGTATAGCGAGTACTGCTGGAGTTTTCAATATATATTTTTAATAAGAATCATATTTCTATATCTATCGACACCAATTTATTATTTTTCTTTGTCTATAGCACGATCGCGAAACCTAGTTTCAATAAATCTAGCTATTTCGCAACTATTTAAAAGGTCAATCTAGCCCAAATTGACGACCGTAATGTTTAATATTGCATTGATAACTCCAATGTAGTCGGGGTTACAAACCCACTTATCCCACATAAGTAGTAGGACATTGAAAGGACAAAAGATATCATACTTTTTGACGAACTAAAGCTGAATGGACCGACTAGGTGACAAGCAACTGTTAGTATTGTAAGTAAATTTTAAAAAATGTTCTAGTTTATTAATAACTTACATTGATTCTCTGATCCACTGAAGACATAATATCGCATGCGAATCCCTTTACCGCCATAGCCACTTCTTGATGCATGAGACGAATAAAAAGTCACTTTCCCTGGATTGTTTATTACCACAACACCAACTGGGAGCTCCCTCTTGTTTTGGACACTAAATAAAGTAGTGTTTGCCGAATCTTGAATTGAAAACTTGCTTATTCTGTAATACATAATTTAACAAGAAGTAAAATTAGTTCTTTTCATCTACGTATTTAATAATATAAGAATATTAATTAATTCTATCATGATTCTAAAATAATTAAAATATATGTATAGTGCGTACCAGAAGGCGTGCCATATATTTGGTTTTCTTTTTGAGCTTCTGCAGTTTTTATTGTTTTTATTATGTGTTTATAAAAAATGTGTTTTGTGTTTATTATCAGAGCACATGAAATAAATAACACAAACCAGCTGAGTTGACCTTCAGAACAAACTCAAGGTCAACCAATCAGAATCGTGGATTCCCCATTGTATTTAATTAGCATTTCCCATTTTCCCTGCTCGGAAAATGCTAACAAAATAGTTGAACCATAATCCCTTTCGGGGAACGCGATCAACTCAACCTTAATTTTCTATTATCACATGTAAATGACTAAGGCCTAGTCGCAAAGAAAGATATGGAAGACAAGGTTGTACTCTTATTGATTTTCGAATGATTGCCAGAGAAGAAAAGTTAAATAAAACCTAATGTTCAAGTCCATAAGTCTTTTTGGAAGTCTATCCAAAGATCTGGAACAACACCAACCTCAAGTTAATTTTGACATATATATTGGTGTTCATAAAGCATTATTTTATAGGAACGGTAACTAATACCATTTTCGTCCTTCTGTTCAGTAAATGAATTTGATGATTATCATGTGATAATGACATAATACGTACCCTCCATAAGGCCTTGTCAAGTCGACGTATTCCAGGTAAACAGCAACACGTGCATCGGGTATTGTAGATCTAAACGTCCACTCGTAGTGCGCCTGCATCATGTATCGTGGATAACCAGGACTTGTAATCACTCCAAACAGGTCTGTGACGCTTAATTGATTTACTGCAGGAAAAATGCAAAACTAAATAAACATTTCCAATCGATTATTTGAACTCTAATGATTCAAGCTAATTGAGCAAGTAGAGCTGTTTCAAAAAACCTTATCATTATGTCGCTATCAACTGGAGAAAATTAGTCAATACGCAGTTGTAGAATGTGAACAATAAAACTTAATTTAAATATTTATAAAATTATAAATATATCACATTTTTCAGTGTAGAATACAGAGTCATCCCTACCCGGTGGATGTCCACACACGACAGCAGCTTGGTAACTACACCGCCAATAATAAGTGTTACTCAATCTTGCATGACTACAATCTGATAGACTACTCTCATTTCCTGAGCACTGTAAACGTGTCATCCATGACCTTCCATTCACACCTCCAAACGCGTATGTGTATGAAAAGGCATATGTTGCTGCAGGCAAACCCAGTGATCGACACACCACATTGGCATCGTTAATGTCCCAGTAGTCATTACATATGGCACCCCACATTCCGTTATAGTAGACTTCAACACGTCCTTCGTTAGGTGCTTGTCCTCCAGCAAGACGTAATTTCACTGAAAAATGGAAAATGATAACATTAAATCCGCATTCGGAAGCTTTTTTTTAGGAAATCCAAATAATGGTTTTCCTCTTGTATACTTAAAAGAATATGTACTGAGCGAGCGACTATAAACCTTTCTTTTCCCTTTTTCTCTTTCAAGAGCTTTGACAGTTTTATAGCACACACAACAAATTTAACAAAGCAACATATTAATCTGTTTAAATTCTACCCACTAAATAACACTTTATTCATACTGCTTTAGTTCATTTTTATGTAGTTGGGACGAAACGGAATAGCAAATAACGAATATATCATTATTTATAAGAAACTATATGCAACAAAATCAATCCAATTACTCACATTTGCCTGTCTTCTTAAAAATGGGACAGCTTTCTACGACGCTTGACGAAAAGAAGGCAATTACTCGTATTGAATACTGCGTGTTGACAGAAAAATAGTCAATGGTAGCTGATGTCAAATTGGTTGGCTGAGTAAAATTATTGATTCTTTGTATTGTAGCGCTGTATAAAACAACATACGTCGGTTGAGCTGAAGTGTTGTGTAGAGGATCCATTGTCAGTGGTGCCCAAGACATGTAGATTCGGTCAGATTCAGTGTGCCCAATAGTTATCTCCCATTTGTCAGAGCAGGAATCTAAAAGGAGGTACAATTATCATACAATACATGTATGTCATAAAAAAGAATAGGGAGTACTTCTTTTCATTTCTCTTGATACCGATGTATTGTTTTTCTTTGTCTGTAGCTCCAAACCTACTACCAATAACGCCTAGCTTTTTCCATAACTATTTAAAACTAAGGCTTCATCTAGCCCAGATTGAAGCCGGGTCTGTACCGCTTAGTTATTCAAAATACTTAAGCGTGATAAGTCGCATGTAGGATCCGCGGCGTTACGGACCAACTTCGATTCCCTCATTCCACATAAGAAGTAGAAACTTGAACAAAGAAATGACAAAGATATGTTCCGTTTTTTTTTTTGTCTCACTAAATTTATGTGCGCTGATCAGCTGACAAGCAACTATCGGTGTTTAAAGTAAATTTTAAAAAGTCAAGTTTATTGATAACTTACATTGATTCTCTGGTCCACTGAAGACAAAATATCCCATGCGAATCCCTTTACCGCCATAGCCACTTCTTGATGCATGAGACGAGTAGAAAGTCACTTTCCCTGGATTGCGGTTTATTATCACAACAGCACCTGGATGCTCCTTTTTGTTTTGGACACTAAATAAAGTAGTGTTTGCCGAATCTTGAATGGAAACCTTGCTTATTCTGTAATGCACAATTTAACAAGAAGTAAAATTAGTTGTTTTCATCTGCGTATTTAATAATATAAGAATATTAATTAATTATATCATGATTCTAATAAAAATTAAAATATATGTACAGTGCGTACCTCCATGCCTGCCATGATTTATGTGGCTTTCTTTTTGATCTGCTGTATTTTGAAGCAGCGTTTATTATCGCACGAGAAAAAATATAACACTCCTGTTCTGGCCATGTGTGCAGAGAAATCTTAATAATCTATTTCAACATGTAACGGACTAAGGCGTAGTCCGTAATATGCAGCCCGAAAAAGTCCTCCACTGATCATGATTGTAAAGCGCATTGGGACATTTGTGAAATGCGCTATAAAAGAACACCCATGCATTATTATTATCATTATTATCATTAGTCACAACGAAAGGAATCATGGAAAACGTGTTTGTAATATTATGGATTTTGCTATGAATTTTAGAGAAGAATAGTTAATTAAAACCTGATATTTTATTTCTCGAGTCTTTTTGGGAGTCAGCCTACATATCTAGAACAGCATCATCATCAATTTTCCAAATAAATTGATGTTGCTAAAACACCCTTTTATAGAAGAAAAGCAATTAACTTACTCTGTTGTCGTTCTTCTGTTCAGGAAATGCAATTGATGCTTATCATGTGATAATGACATAATACGTACCCTCCATAACGCCTTGTCAAGTCGACGTATTCCAGGTAAACAGCAACACGTGCATCGGGTATTGTAGATCTAAACGTCCACTCGTAGTACGCCTGCATCATGTATCGTGGATAACCAGGACTTGTAATCACTCCAAACAGGTCTGTTACGTTTAATTGATTTACTGCAGGAAAAGTGCAAAACTTAATAAACATTTCCAATCGATTATTTGAATTATAATGATTGAAGCTAATTGAGCAAGTAGAGCTTGCTATCAACTGGAGAAAATTAGTCAATATGCAGTTGTAGAATGTGAACAATAAAACGTGATTCAATTATTTATCAAATTATAAATATATCACACTTTTCAGTATAGAATATAGAGTCAACCCTACCCGGTGGATGTCCACACACGACAGCAGCTTCGTAGTAATGGTAACTATACCGCCAATAAAAAGTGTTACCCCATCCTGCATGACTACAATCTGATAGACTACTCTCATTTCCTGAGCACTGCAAACGTGTCATCCATGATCTTCCATTCACACCTCCAAACTCATATGTGTTTGACAAAGCATATGTTGCTGCAGGCAAACCCAGTGATCGACACACCACATTGGCATCGTTAATGTCCCAGTAGTCATTACATATGGCACCCCACATTCCGTTATAGTAGACTTCAACACGTCCTTCGTTAGGTGCTTGTCCTCCAGCAAGACGTAATCTCACTGAAATAAGGTACTATTTATCAGTATTTGCAATTTCCAAGTCATTTTTTGGGTAATCAAAACTAACTACTTTTTTTACCAAGTTCACAAAAAGATTTTGTACGTATACTGAGCAAGCAATGCCATATGGGTGACAATATGCGTCTCCTTAACTGATTTCCCAGAAACCCTTCGGTCTTAGCTTCTATGTTCTACTATCATTGTGAACTCGACAACGGTTTTGCAATTAGAGGTAAATCCTTGACATTAAAGAATCAACATGTCCTGGGCACCGCTAACAATGGATCCTCTACACAACACTGATATAATCTTTCAAGAGAAACACAAACATTAAAAGGCATATCCAACGCAATCAATCCAATTACTCACATTTGCCTGTCTTCATAAGTATGGGACAAGTTTCTACGATGCTTGACGAAAAGAAGGCAATGACTTGTATTGAATACTGCGTGTTGATGGAAAGATAGTCAATATTAGCTGATGTCACCTTGGTTGCCATAGTAAAATTACTGACGCCTTTTATTGTAGAGTTGTAAAAAACTAAATACGTCGGTTGAGCTGGAGTGTTGTGTAGAGGATCCATTGTTAGCGGTGCCCAAGACATGTTGATTCTGTGAGATTCAGTATGCCCAATAGTTATGTTCCATTTGTCAGAGCAGGAATCTAAAAGGAGGTACAATCGTCAGACAATACAGGTATGTCATACAAAGAATAGGGAATACTTCTGAAGTTTTCAATAGCTCTTTTTGGTCAGAGTTTTCTTTTTATTTCTGTTGATACCGATTTATTGTTTTTCTTTGCCTGTAGCTCGAAACCTAGAGCCAATAACGTTAGCATCCTTTGCCACTATTTAAAAGGCTTTATGTAGCCCAAAATTGAAGTCCGTAATGCTTAGTTATCCAAATTGTTCAAGCTTGATATTAGTAGCACGCACGTAGTCGGCCTTACGGACCAACTTTACTCATCCCACATAAGAAGTAGAAACTTCAACACAGAAAGGTCAAAAGATATGCCCCTTTTTTGTCTAACTGAATTTGTGTGCCCTGATTAGGTGGCAAGCAACTTTTGGTGTTTTAGGTAAATTAAAAAAAATCTAGTCTATTAATAACTTACATTGATTCTCTGATCCACTGAAGAAAAAATATCGCATGCGAATCCCTTTACCGCCATAGCCACGTCTTGATGTGTGAGAGGAATAAAATGTCACTTTCCCTGGATTGCGGTTTATTATCACAACAACACCTGGATGCTCCTTCTTGTTTTGGACACTAAATAAAGTAGTGTTTGCCGAATCTTGAAAGAATACCTTGCTTATTCTGTAATACATGAATTGACGAAAAGCAAAATTAGTTGCTTTTATTTACGTATGTATTTGTATAGGAAATCGCACGACCTCGAGTACAATTCGTAATTAATAGGCACGAGTGATGTTTTCAAAGTTCTTGTAATTGCACGTGCAATTGCGAGTGCAATTTAAGAACTTTCAAAACTTCACGAGTACCTATTAATTAAGAATTGTACGAGAAGGTCGTGCGATTTTTCATTTATAGTTCACTTAACAAAATTTTATAAAGAAGATAAATTGAAGTGAGTGCATTTGTCCGTCTCTTTGGAGAATTCTCGAAAATTCGAAAAATTCTAACTAAGGACAATTACAATGCCAAAACAAACGTAGGTTGTAGAGGTTTATATCTATTTTGTAATTATTTTTGTTTACTTTCAAGAAAGTTTGAAGTTTGCCGCTTCAATTCCGTGTTTATGCGTGGTTGCTATAGCAACTTAATAGGTACTCTTGCGGAGTACAATTAACGATTAATTGTACTGCTCTCGACCAATCAGAATTGAGTAATTTTGTTGACTGTACTATAAAATAATATATATAAGAATAATAATGGTTTTCATTTTGAGCTTCTGTAGCTTGAAGTACAAAAAATATAACACACCTGTTCCGCCCGTGTGTGCCGAGAAACCTTAATTTTCTATATGATCACATGTAAATGACTAGGGCCTGTATGGTTACAAAGAATACAAAGAAACGCAAAAAACGGAGGTTTTAAAATATGTTATGCATTTTGGATTGATTGCTAGGGAAGAAGAGCTCAATAAAACCTGATGTTTTAGTTCTCGAATCGTTTTGGGAATAACGACAAGAATGATGTTGCTGTTTAGGAAAAGCAATTAAGTTACTCTGTTGTCGTTCTTCTGTTTAGTAAATGCCATAATGACATAATACGTACCCTTCATAACGCCTTGTCAAGTCGACGTCTTCGAGGTTAACAGCAACACGTGCATCGGGTATTGTAGATCTAAACGTCCACTCGTAGTGCGCCTGCATCATGTATCGTGGATAACCAGGACTTGTAATCACTCCAAACAGGTCTGTTACGTTTAATTGATTTACTGCAGGAAAAAAATTCAAAACTTAATAAACATTTCCAATCGATTATATTTACTATAATGATTGAAAATAATTGAGCAAGCAGAGCTGTTTCAAAAAAACTTATCATTATGTCGCTTTCAATGATTGTCAATTGTTATCCTGTTGTAGAATGTGAACGATAAAACTTAATTCAATATCACATTTTTCAGTGTAGAATACAGAGTCATCCCTACCCGGTGGATGTCCACACACGACAGCAGCTTGGTAGCGATGGTAACTACACCAATAATATGTGTTACCCCATCCTGCATGACTACAATCTGATAGACTACTCTCGTTTCCTGAGCACTGCAAACGTGTCATCCATGATTTTCCATATGCATTTCCAAACGCGTATGTGTATGAAAAGGCATATGTTGCTGCAGGCAAACCCAGTGATCGACACACCACATTGGCATCGTTAATGTCCCAATACTGATTACATACGGCACCCCATATTCCGTTATAGTAGACTTCAACACGTCCTTCGTTAGGTGCTTGTCCTCCAGCAAGACGTAATTTCACTGAAAAATGGAAAATGATAACATTAAATCCGCATTTGGAAGCTTTTTTTAGGAAATCCAAATAATAGGTTTCCTCTTGTATACTTAAAAGAATATGTACTGAGCGAGCGACTATAAACCTCTCTTTTCCCTTTTTCTCTCAAGAGCTTTGACAGTTTTATAGACACTAAACAAATTTATCAAAGCAACATATTAATACGTTTATATTATTCCCACTAAATAACACTTTATTCATACTACTTTAGTTCATTTTTATGTAGTTGGGACGAACCGGAATAGCAAATAACGAATATATCATTATTTATAAGAAACTATATGCAACAAAATCAATCCAATTACTCACATTTGCCTGTCTTTATAAGTATGGGACAGATTTCTACGATGCTTGACGAAAAGAAGGCAATGACTTGTATTGAATACTGCGTGTTGATGGAAAGATAGTCAATCGTGGCTGATGTCACATTGGTTGCCAGAGTGAAATTATTGACGCCTTTTATTGTAGAGTTGTAAAAAACCAAATACGTTGGATTAGCTGAAGTGTTATGTAGAGTATCCATTGTTAGTGGTGCCCAAGACATGTTGATTCTGCCAGACTCAGTATGTTCAATAGTTATGTTCCATGTCTCAGAGCAGGAATCTGAAAAGAGGTACGATGAATTATCAAGCATGAATACTTGTATGGCGTACACAGATATTCTAAAGTTTCTAATAGCTATTTTTTAGTCGTGTCTTCTTATTACCCCTATATACTGATACCGATTTATTGTTTTTCTTTCTCTGTAGCTAGAAACCTAGTGCGAATGATGCTAGTTTTTCTTCACAATTATCAAAAAGGCTTCAATTAATCCAAACTGATTTGATTTAGCTTAGTTATCGACCTTTTAAATACATAAGAAAGAATTCAAACACAGAAAGAACTGGAGAAATGACCGTTTTTGACTAACTTATGCTGTTTACGCAAATTGCATTCAACAGCTTGTTGTTTCAAGTAAATAATGCGAATCTAGTTTTTCAATAACTTACATCTATTCTCTGATCCACT
>JAUUIK010148804.1:0-12286 GCA_032270385.1 Urticina crassicornis | reverse complement strand
TGTGATTTGCCTGGGCACAGAAAAATGTATACTTTTTTTTCACTAGTAAAATTAATTAACATGGTATTTAAGACACTGGAAAATATTTTAATGGCTAGAGAACAAGTTCATAATTACTTAATATGAGTTTGGCGATGAGTGATTTAAGGCTTTCAGGTAACTATTTTAGGACCTAATTTACACTGAAAATTAAATAAGTCTGCTTTTATCTGTGATGTGCTGCCATGCCATTTCAATGCACTGTTATGACTACCAGCAATTATAAATAGCAATTACCTTTGTGCATGTGCTATATCAGACATAAAAAAACAAATTTTAGTATGAAGAATAAAATGAAGGTTTAAAAATCAGTACAGCAAGTATCTTTTGAATTCTAAGTAAGTATTTCAAGGTTTTAAAAAAATCAATTATTGATGATCACATGCTTTGAAGCATGTTCTATAATTGAATATACAGGTCTGCATAGATATTGCACATAACAAAAGCTTAAGCTTATATGTGCATAGATATTTTACAACTTTAAAATTTCTTATATGATTCGTAGGTTCCAGAAGGATATGTTATTTGAGTATTAATGAAACCTATAAAGGACTACATACAAATACATCCTGCTTAATAAATAGTTTAGATTGATCGAGATCATGCAGAGGATCACACAGAGGTTCACACAGATTGTTCGCATGCCATTTCGTAAAGTCTTTTCAAATTAAAGAATTGTGAAAAAAACTATAAGACTTAAAGCTTATAAAGCTTGATATAAAAGTTTTACAAATACAAGAATAATTTATCATTAAAATATACGTTGTTTTGTCTCAAGATGACACCTTCACCACGTTTGTGATAAAAACCTTTCCTTTGGGAATAGAATTTGTTGTATTCACGAAGGAAATGTTTTTAATTTGTACTCAAGTCTAGTCGAAGTGTACAAAGGAAGCCATAACAGAGCAAGAAAGGCATAAATTTAAGCCAAATACTCGAGAAATAATGATAATAAAGAGATTAAGTTACTCCACATGTTATAAAAAGACTGTTTACAAGTTGTTGTGTCGGCATGTGGTTTCAAGAAAAGGTTAATATGTAAATTATTGAATAGTCAAGTAAATTAACTTTACTTTGTAAACCGAAGTCATTTGTACTTTACTTAAGTCTTATAAGCGAATGTACATCGTTAAAGAAGTTCATTAGGCAATTTGGGTGGTATTTTGTCATGCTTGATGGCTTTATATCACATATCACAAAAATAATATTCCCTGTCGATGAACGAGAGCGGAAAAAATCATGAGGTTGAGGACTTTAGCTGTTATCAGTTTGAGAGATCTAAATTAGGTAAGCTTCTTATATCTAGGAATGTATTGGAATTTCATCAGACAGTTTGAGTCTAACATTAGAGATGATGTAAAAGCTTTCATCTAAAAGCTATTGCGTGTTTACTTTCTTTTCAACACTTCCTAAACTTCAATCATACGTATGGTTTTAGCAAGTTTTTATAACCTCTCTCACCTTCCAAAACGACAACACCATCGAGTTCAGTTATGCCGTTAGCCGACACAAAGCAATCTCGAACTATTCAACGGTATTGTCCTTTCGTTTAAGGTATCGACAAGGTTTGAAGTTCGTGGAGACGAGAAATCTTACCGGTACGGACATGCCAAAGTCTCCCTTCATCGAAAAGGCCTCGCAATTTTCAAATTCTTGTTTGATATTAACAATGTTCAACCAAGAAGCCACATTCCACTGCGCTCGAGAACAGCAATTGTTTGATCAGCAAAAGCGTCAAAAAGCGGGCTACAAAGTTAAAATATACACTTGGCAGTGCTTCAGCGTCCGTATAAGCGACAGTAATTGTCCCATTTAACATGCTTAGATCAACAAAAAGGAACAAAAGCCCTGCCATTAATTCAGATGCTACGCTCAAATGAGTTCACATAAAAGAGAGCAGTCAACTAAGTCGCGACTTACCTGCATGATATTACAAAACTGTTTTCTAAAATGACTCTATGCTAACCCCAGCTCCCCGGATCGTTAGTCCACAAGAACCTCTCCATATCGAAGATTTCTGTTCAACAAAGAATCGTCAGGAAGCCCAAAAATCTAAGAAGAAAATCCCAACTTGCTCGCGTTGTGTGTTGGTATGGTATCGTACGTACTACAGATCGCCGACTGAAAACAATAGACATGCGTGACGTAATCGACTCGAACCGCACCTTGGATCTTGACTAATAACTCCCACCACTTCCGATGTCGTTTTATTGAATATTCTACCTGTTTTCTTTTGAAACGCATGACTAATTATTCGATTACTCTGGCTTGAAAGAAATCTAAATCACATGGCTATATTTTGAATTACTTTGAGATTATATAAATTAAACTTAAGCCTATGGCCTAAGTGAGCGATTTGTAGTTGTCCTATTGACCGGAAGTACCCTTATTTATTAGTAATCGCTAACATGAAAACTCTAAAGTCAATTAAATTTCATTAATTAATTCACCAACTTCATAAACCGTAAAACATTGTCAATTCAAAAAGCTGTGTTCCCTCCTGCAAAACTTATTTATTTTGATTTATGAATTTATTTTGATATACTTTTTATAGAATTTCGTTTCAAATGTTGGTGTGTGGTACTCTTTTCTAATAAATGATTAGTAATTACATTCTTCCTGTTGCGAAAGAAGTCATGCTAAATCTGGGTATCAGAATTGCACTATAAATTTGGGATTTTTTTAATAGTTCGTTTGTGGAAGGAAAAAGTATCCCCATACCTAAAGTGAACCTCTATCAAATTCATGAAGTTTAATGCACTAATTCCTTAGTGTGTTATTATTTGTATCGGTATATGATTAATTGGATTTGAATAATGATTAATAGATGATTATAGATCACTTCTAGTACTCAAGTTCGATTCAGTGTCATATTAGTTTTCTCTTGGCGCAGTAAAGGAAAGCTGGAAATGAACCGGAGAGAAGAAGCGATGGTTACTAACATAAATCTATCGTAAATTGTAAGCGAATTATATTCTTCTTTTTCGGATGACAGATATTTTTAACGGAAATACACCGGAAAAGGAACTTCGCTTCACTTGACATCTTCAGACAGAACGTGACAAGACTGACAATACACCTATTTCAAAAAAGGTTGTCAGGACGATAGGACATATAACATTAGTCATACTAAGACCGAAATGCATTGTGGGTATTACAAGTACATTAAAGTCCAGGTCCAATTTAGAAACAGTCAAATAAAGCCAAACACGGACAATATCGAAAACATGTATTTTGGCAATAATACTGTCATATCTTTTCGATATTTAGAATTTAGATACATGTCCTAAGTCCGGCTATGACACCCTTTTTTGAAATAGGTGCATGTGTACTTAGTAAACGATGCGGAAAAAACATTATAGGCAAAGCTTGTGTCTTTCACTCATTTTTCCCTGTTCGCTTATCACAACAAAAAGAAGTCACTGTAAAGCTTAAACCAACAAAATGGCATTAACAAATCTAATAGAGAAAGACTCATAAACCATGTATTTTCGTTTATAACCGATAGGTCCTTGCTCGCTGTCTCGCTCTGCCACAAGAAAGAAAGGGGGAAACCAACAACACTTCTTTTTCGTTCACTGGATTACCTGTGGTCTAGTATCCACTGATTGCCTATAAAATGATTGTCCATATTGCCCACTGTTAAAAAGGAATAAAAGTATGCGCATGCTCAGAGTATAGCGGCCCCAATGTTTTTTTCTTTTACTTCGTAGGATCCAGTAAAAAACGCTGGGTTTTTGAATTTCGTAAAATCAATGAATTGTTCCCGAAATTTAGTACCAAAAAACAGTCTTTCCTCTGATATTCCCTTAGTTTTCTCTTTAAATTGAAACTACGATCTAAAATCTAAAAAAAAACAGCTTTAAGTAAAGGAATAATTCAATTTATCATTCATCATTTAAAACATATTCATTGTAAATATATTATTATGTAAAAAATGATAAATTATAAACTAAAAGTGGAACTAAAAAAAAACAAGAGACCATAAGGGACAGAGAGCGCATCTTGGTATTAAGTCTGGGATATCTTAATTTTAATTTATTTTTTCTATTTATAGTAACGGAAGCCTGTTTTCGCGTACATTCGCACGAGCTTGTTCTCAGTAGATTTCCGGCTGGTTTTTCGAGAGATGGCCCTTTGCTTTGTACTATATCCGTAGGTTCTTGCTGGATAAATTTACAACTGAAATTGCAAAACAGTAGACAGCACCGAGATCATTATTTGAAGTTTACAGATGTTTGATTATCATAGAGGATGATAAAGCTGAAGGAACAATCCACATCTGAGCTGTGAAATGCGGGTGATTTAACTTATACAACTACCGATAGTCATACATCATGGAGCATCTCAAGTTTGAAAATCTTATTGATCAACAAGTACCTTCTAAAGGATATCAAGTAAGGTTTTATTTTTGCATTAAATTTGAATTTAGCTTAATATGATCGATCTATCCTTAGCTGTTCATCTGTGTAAAACCAGAGATCGCTATAAACAATTTGATGAAACTGAAGGACAGATTAATTTATTTTGAACTTTTTTTTCCGTTTTAGAATCATAGCATTATAAAATAGTGGAGTAGCTTTCGTTATAAACTTATTAAGTCAGTTTCATATGCTTGCAAAAACAAGCCGACAATCGGCAGTAAACTTCTCGGCAGTAAACTATTCCTGTCTTTACTGAAACAGCAATAAAAACATAACTAAAAAATACAGAATGATTATAATTCATGTAACATTTGTTAACGTTGTTTGTTTAGGAACGAAAGGAAATCAGCGTTTTATAAGCTTAAGTACGAGCGTTCAGTGCTGTAGCCTGCGAGCAGCCGCGTATTCCTTGCGTGAGCCCGCGTTTTCCACCGCTGACGCCCCCGCCAATAGCTTCAAGGGGAAGTCAAAAAAGTTTTCAATTAATTTAGCCCGAACAACCATTTGCAGATGCGCTCTCTGTGCCTTATGGTCTCTTGAAAAAACGTAATATTCCCCAAGACTGGTGACGTAATATTCTGTTGTTAATGCAATGCATGACGGTCAGTTGAGACGAGATCAAAATCCGCCATTTTCTTTTCACATGTTTCAGGTCCTTTGGCTTTCTTTGGCTTAATGTTTTGGTCTATCTTGATGTTTTGGTCTATATTGCCGATGTTTTGGTCTATATTGCCGATGTTTTGGTCTATATTGCCGATGTTTTGGTCTATATTGCCAATGTTTTGGTCTATATTGATGATTTGATAAGCGTCATGCATTCCAGTAAAAAAAGATAATTCCCATCGACCCAGATGGAATGCGCGGTGATTATATTCAGCCTTCCATCAACTGTGATGTCTCTTTTTCCAAGTTGTCTTGCTTTTCTTCGTTATTTATTTCTTTTTCTAGTGTTTTCTCCTTTACCGCATTGTTATCTGCTGGCTTCTCCGCCAACAAAACTGAAACAAAAGGAACAAGTTAATACTCCCATTTCAAGTTCTCTTTCGTTCAGTTTTAGCCTCGATAGCTTGTAATATATTCTTTGGTATTAGCGACAGCCCGTGGTAAGGAATGTATGACTAATAAACAATACAAAATACTTTAGAATTCCACGGGTTATGCTAATGTTTCTAAATACTTTTTCGCGCTATCGAGGCTAAAACTCAGCAACAGAGAACTCGAAAATGGAGTATTGACAGAAATGACTGAAAGAAATAGTAAAACTCATCAGTATCCGGGTTCTTTGAGAGATCTTTGCAGTGGCGGGAAAAAAGCGCGGGAATTCCACTGACGTTAGTTTGGGCGCACGCGCGCGCTTCCAGGTAAGCTATTTCAGTATCGTAAAAATAGGCTGGATCCGCCTTACACACTCTTGCAGGGTTTGCTTTTTCTTGAGACCAAACGCACCGACAATAAGCGCTCGCTATTGTGTAGAACTTAATACGTAAGCGGAAATCTTATTTCTGAACGCAACTCTCGTGTTATTTTATTATTTCAGTAGCTTAGACGTAGTATTAATAGAAATCAAAGTTGATGGCTTCTGTTGCTGTTACTGGTGCTTCTGATGGTTCAAAAAATCTTTTGCCTCGTGGTCCCTACTTTATCCTATCCTTTTGTTAACAGCTTGTCGATCCTCCTTTAACTGGGCGCACGTGCCTCTTTACATACATCATAATTAATAATAATAATAATAATAATAATAATAATAACAATAATAATAATAATGAAAGCTACATATAGGATAACGCCTATTGTAATAGAAGTGTTGATTGCTCTTGAAACCCGGAGCGTAGACAAAAGGAAAAAAAGACCTTGCCCACCAAACAATAACCAACTTTTTTAGTAAGTATTTTGTTACCTTCTTGTGGATTATTTTCTAGTTCTCCATCTCCTAACACCTCCCTTGTGGGTTTTCCTTTCGTTTCAGGTAAAAACCAACAGCCCACCGCAGCGATGATCGCAGCGACTCCCATTACTGCGAAAGGAAGTATGCTATTGATGCGTGTCATCTGAACTATAAAAGGCGCCGTGGCTGCGCCTATTCGACTTGTAATCACCATTAATCCCATGCCACTGTTCCTGTAGTAAAAAAAACGTGGTTGAACAAAAGTTAATAACTTTATTTCAGTGTTAATGTCTTCTCGTCTCTAATTGAGATCGACGGGACCGCCATTTACGTGGTCATCCGGGCAACGGTGAAGGTCTAACCATTTGCAGATGTAAGAGCAAAGGCAGCACCTTCTCTTCAGTTATGTTAAGACCCTATGCGACCTCCCGCAATGACTGAAGATTTCAAAATGCTATCTGATTAGTAAAAGGTAAGGGTATTGAAGCGTTTGGTTTATTTTATTAATACTATTACCACAATAAATGGTGGTCACGTCTCTCAATACTAATTCAAACACAACAGAACTGAACTACCTCAGTGTCTAACACGCTAACATCACTAATTATCTCTCATAATCTAAGCCGCGTGAATGCATGCATAATGCGCCTAGCGGTCTGTATAAAGAAACCGTAAAGCGCATTGAGACTATGTGAAGAACTACAATACATTGCCTCCTTCCGCAGGCGTCTGTCTCAGTTATCTAACTCTGACTATCTCTATATGGGCTTCCTGTGGCAAAGGGCTTGCTCTCAGCCCCCCTCGGTCAATTCTGGTTGACCACAGGTAGACCGCAAAAAGATATAAAGAGATGTATACATTACATTACATTACATTAGGACAGATGTGACATTAGGATGAGCAGCCGTGATACAGATAGATCGTTTGATAACTTACCTAACGACGGTTGGGAAAAGTTCGGCTGAGAACACATAAATTCCGTTAAATGAAACAGTAATAAATAGTTTTCCAAGCATTCCTCCTGTGACTCGTCCGGCAATGTAACCTAATTAAAAAGAACAATGAGTAAAATGACCTACATCCTTCTTCTTCCCATAACGTTTCCCCCTCCCATGGGAAATGTTTGCTGGTTGGCAAGCTATCTTATGCCAAAGGCATTTTAGGGAGATCGACACAAAAACGGCTGCGGGGGAGACTAGCCATCAATTGGAGAGGAAAAATATATCTACAAACAGCTAGTTTTTCGATCCCGCGGACAATCACTTTCAGATTGGCTTGCTAACCAGTTACTGCACTGAATCACGTGACTGTATCCTGCAAAGAGCCTATTCTCACTTGCAAAATGGAATGAAAACACCTGGTTGCCTATATGGTTACTATTAGGCTTTCTAAAAGCTCCTCGCGTTGAAAAAAGGCCCGCGTCGCCGGCTCGCTTACACGTACCAATATAGTTGGTTCCTGCTGGAATAAAAGACACAGCAACACAGGCAATGGCACCAGCCACGAAGTGCCAAACGACTGTTTTCTTACGACCAAACCTAAACGAATCATACAAATCGTTCTTAACAAAGGATTTAAATGAAAAAACAAATAATATAACTTAGTTTTCAATCCCGCGAAAGAGTGTAAGGCCTAGTTCAAACGTCGCATCTCACATGTGCCGAATTCAATGCAAATGAGCAAAACCTATTGTTTGAGTTCATTTGCATTACATTCGGCACATGTGAAATTCGACGCCTAAACCTGGCATTAGTGTTTTCATTAATGGACACGGGCGCGCATGGCATGATGGTTGTAAAATGAATCATTAAGAGTTTGTGAAAGACAGTGCTACACTTCTATTCACTATGTACTAGTGATTTCAGAATACTTAACAATTATTCGCCGAAGGCGAAGTGAATATTGGTGCCGAATATTTACCGAGACGAACAAATTTACTGACTACAAGTAAAGAAAAGCAATGAAAAGTGCCCTCGCTGGAGCTATATTCACGCGCGGTGAATATGGCGAAATATAACAAGATTCTAAACCAAGCGACGAGCGAGAAACTCAGTATTCGCCTGTGGAATAATACTAAATACATTTATATTTTATGGTATCAACCATACTGTTCAAGGAATATTTTTACAACATAGAAAAGTGTCCTTCCTTACCTGTTACAGTTGTCAATGACCAAAATGTTAGCAGGAATCTCCACCAGACTTGTCAAGACAAAGTTAAGGTAAATACTGCCACCTAATTCACCAGCACTCATCGCTACACCATAATAGACCATCCCATTAACAAACCTATTGGAAAGATTTCTATCATATCATTAATTCATGGTATAAAAACTCTTAGGCTGCATTCATTATGTATACCGCAGTACACCTTCTCAGGAACGATTTTGTGTCCGTTCAATTCGCCAATTTAGTGTATTCATATACAATGGAAGGAACTAAAAAGTGTTCCATATCTACCCCTGCACCTCCTCCTCCTCAACAAATTTCTGGATCCTCCCCTATGCTTTAATACTGCACGGGCGATACCACGAGTTTCGCAGCTCATACCAAATCTACTCTACACTCTTACCATGCGTAGCACTGTATGAGCGTCATTACTATTAGCTTCTTGGTGGTAAACAGCTCTAGACACCCTTTATTAGGAGGTGAGTAAGGAACATGTAGATCGTCTTTAGGCATATCTCGCTTGTTGACTTCTGCAACTTTCTTTAGAATCTCAAGAGCCTTGTCTTTCTGACCTGAAACAAGCAGCCACCGCACAGATTCTGGTACAAACCTTGGAGTAAAAACAATGGGAATGATAAAGTCAAAGACATGAAGCGAAGGATGAAAATTTCAAAGTTGTTTTATGGCTTAAAAGAGTGACAGGTTTTTGCCAGACATTGATGATGTAAAGGTAGGTTGCGTGATGTAGGGTTCTCAGGGGCGGATCCAGGATTTTTTAAGGAGGGGTTGCAGGAGTATGTATATATGGGGCCCTTTTTTTGTTTGATCTTTTTTTGAAGAGGGCGCAGGGGTAGATGGGGCAATTTTCGGAGCATTTAGTTGCTTCCATTGTATGTAAATATACTAAATTGGAGAATGATATAGGGGCATAAAATGGTTTCTGAAGGGGGTGTACTCCCCCAGAGCCCCCTTCCCATTCTATCCGCCCCTGGTACTAGTTTTTTACTCTGTTTATGTATCATGATATTTAAATAACATGGTCTTACATGTTTGCACAAAAGGGAGGGAAGAAAGCGGTGCTTGACTGGCTTAGAAATTGGTCTAGAAGGTAGCAGGGTGATAAACATTTTGGTGGTTTATGGACGAAGAGAGAAGCCATTTTGATAGAAATATTCAAAATTAAATATATAATTTCAAACCATAAACTGACAAGGCTCTACTCACTTCCAGAAGACCAGTACAATGATAAAGGGCGCTGATGAAACAATACACAACATTCTCCATTCTCGAATGAAGTAGGCTTTCAACCCTAAAACCATGAGAGCCATGGCAAAGTAGAACCAGACCAAAGTACTCGACAACGCCCTTTTTGCAGTCCCTACCAACTCTGCAGCCAACACGAACATTGTTAGGCCGCTCCCGCCTTCGAATACACCAACAAAGAATCTCAAAACAATGGCTACTGAAACTGAGTTGGCGAATGCGAGACAAAACGTCAAGATTATAATGAGAGCAACTGACGGGAAAAGAACGCTGCGTCGACCATATTTGTCAGATATACCACCAAGGACGAGGGCACCCAAAGCCCAGCCGAAAAATAGAATAGAATTAGCCAGCCATCCATAGATACTACGGTCACATACCAGGTCAAACTGTATATAGGGAAAATAATGGTTGCTTAGTTGGGTGTTATCAAGAATCGTGTTCTATAATATTTACAAGTTACAATAAATTACATACGGAAAGATTTAAGCTTTGTTAAAATGATGTTGGGTAATAATAACTTATACAAAGCAACCAAGCGCCACATGCTAATAACGCCTGCTAGTTAAATATGCAGGGAATATGTATTGGTATGCAATAGGATTATGCGACATATTTCCCCTGCATATTTAATTAGTGCGTTTAGCCCCAAATCTTTCCAGGGAGATTTCAAAGCCGCCCCCGGCTTTGAGACACTTGGGAATTGAGCTAGGGGTTATGTGGTATAGTCCCCTAGAAAAACAATGGAAACTGAGCCAACTGAGCCAAGTGAATAATTAGTTATGGGGACCTATAGTATACAGAAGCCTATATGGTTAGACTTTATGTCCCCTCGGAAAACTTGGGATATTTGCAAACTTTTCTTCCACTGACATAAGATGACGGCCCCTGAGTCTTGGATTCAACGCGCGGTTGGTCTTTGGTGGAATTTGCAAGACCTCACCTCACATGCAGGTTACAGTGGGGTTCAAAGTCCACCGTTATTCGTCCACGTGGTGCGTTCCACGTCAACCCGTTGACCCGTTATGAAGGAAATCGATATCAAGTGATCGACCCCAAAAAGTGCCCCTTGAGACAATCAAAGTTCCACATCAAAGAAAAACGTGTAGATTAAGTTACGGCATTCCATATTATCAGTCGAGTAGGGAAAAGGGGTTCAAAGTGGAACTTGCGAAAATGCGACAACAATCGCAAATTAAGGTTAAACAGAGTAAAAAGAAATATACGTGATATCATGACTTATAAGAAGTGTTACCAAGGCTACCAAATCATCGAATAAAATGTTTTTAATGCTGATCCTAAGTTGCTTTTATTTACCACTTAAAATATCGAATGTTAAATGTTTATGTGTTTCGCTTCGAGCTCGTACACGTATATTAAGTTAAATTGGGCTACTGCCAAAAAACCTATTACAAAATCTAGTATTTTACTGATAAACTGTTACGCCTGCCTTGATTTCGACAAACTGACCAGCTGGCTTGCAAATTCTTTATTTTATAAAGTATATAACAATTATTTGTAATTCTTACGTTAATTGTAATGGTTCGCACTTTATGGACCGTAAATTTATGCAGAATCATATTATACAGAGTGCTGCATGTAAACCAGAAAGCGAAATCTTTGTTTATAAACACAACAATGGCTGAAATAGAACGAGGTATGTTTCTTTCTGCATGCACATATTCTTAAGTCTTGTTGGTTTTTAGAGGTTACTGTTTTTCTCTCCGGTCGATATTTCATCATTCAGTGATGGACAGGATGTCTCGAAGAAAGCATCTTGTCTGTCAAAATTTAAAATTTCCTTAAGTTACGTTACCTGGGTGACAATAGTGCGATGAGGTCCTTCGTACAACTCATAATTCGCAAACTTCCAGTCTGATCTGTTAAGAGAGCATCTTCTATTGTACAACGCGATGGGCTTCGTGGCTGTGCTAAAGATTTCTCGTCCGGTAGCGTTGGGTTGTAGACAGGCTGTGCTGTTTGCTGTACACATCCATGGAGGTTCATAAGCCACGAACACCATGATTAAGGTTTGATAAGTAATCGGAAAGAAAATGAACAAAAACATAGCGAGTACGCGCTTTTGGAAAGGTCCAAACTGACCGATCTTCGCAAGAAAATAGTCAACATCCATAACTAAGCGTTCAGTAAGAAAACCAGAATTTGAGCAGCACAAGTAAATGAGGTTTAAGATTCGAACGGATTATCCCAAGTCATGCAGTCCGGTGGGGTCAACAATATAAATTATTTCCATAGAATAATAAAAGAACACGTGCAGCCCCAGTGGTTTCAATTAATGTCTTGGCAAAAAGCTGTTTTCCAGTCACGAAACATTATCTGTTTTTTTTCTGAAATATTACAACAGACTTTGTTAAATAATAAAATATTAATATAATAATAAATATGCATTAAATATTTATTATATTTAAACAAGAGACCATAAGGGACAGAGAGCGCATCTTCAAATGGTTGTTAGTGGATATCTTAATTTTATTTTTTCTATTTAT
>JAUUIK010148471.1:0-10304 GCA_032270385.1 Urticina crassicornis | reverse complement strand
CATCAAGACATTTTACTATAGACTTTATCCAGGATTAGTGGCGTGTTTTGCAGACATTTTGAAACAGAAAAAAAGTTGTTTTCATTTGTAAGCATCTCTACAATAACTGGAGGTGTAGTCGTTTTTCAATAGGCGAGGAAGAGCTTTTAGCTTGTTCAATCTTCAAGTTTGAATAATTTCCGAAATTTAAGCCTTATAACTGAGCTACAATGGTGGGTGTCACTACAAACACAAGCCTAAACGCTACGGGCGGTCATGACGAGCGTGAAGTACACACGTCGCCATACGCTATCTTGTTCATCTTCACGGTTTGTGCAATAGGAGGTAAGGTTGTCCTCTTCTTACTGTTTATCGCTCAAATTAATATATAGTTAAGTTGTCCATCTAATGTTTTCTGACTGACTTTACATTCTCTTCGGAATAACTTCCTGAACAAACTCACGCTTTTCAACTAGTTAATCCTGAAACCTCTAGTAGAGTTCTTACGTCGATTGGTTTTATCACAGCCGCTGTTCGCCAAGTAATGAAGAAATGGCCTATACCATACACAGTCGTACTGATTGTTCTAGGAGCTTGCTTTGGTGCTTTGTCAGGAACATTTTCAAGTGTCAAAGTGTAAGTCTAATTTAACTTTAATATTTATAGTATAGGTCACGTGACACACCTTTAATTTTTTTTATTTGCCTTTATTAGATACACGACAATGGCTAGTCAAGATCCCCATTTAATCCTGACCACCTTTCTGCCAGTTCTTCTCTTTGAGTCAGCCTTTGCTATGGACGTCCATATATTTTACAAACTATTCTGGCAAATTATCATTTTAGCCGTGTTTGGCTTGGCTATTGCTACAGCTCTCACAGGTGTCATGGCCAAGATGGTCTTTACTTATAACTGGAACTGGTTTCCATCTCTCATGTTTGGTGCCATAATAAGTGCTACAGATCCTGTTGCAGTCGTAGCACTATTAAATGATTTGGGTTGGTAGACATTTTATCTTTGAATAATCAATGATTTTTGAAGGCCTTTGTGTTTAATAACAATTTTGGGATCATGCAGATATAATTGTTTCATTTTAAGAAATACATTAATGATTTTTAGGCGCATCCAAACAGCTTGGTACTATCATTGAAGGAGAATCATTGCTGAACGATGGGATGGCAATCGTTTTGTACAAGATATTTTTCAATCTGTCCTTTAAATCTATGACAGGTAAATAGTATAATAACCATGTAACACCCCTCCTGAAAATTCTTTAAAATCAAAAACGAATACTAGGACTGGAAAGACCGTGTTAAGATTAGTAAAATCCAAAGTTTGAGAAAAATCCCTTTAACATCGAGGACGTTATGAATTTTTGAAATCCGAAATTTTACAAAGAAATGTATGTTGGTGGGCAAAAAATTTCAAGAAAATTCTTACTTTATCAATAATAAACCAATATTTTTAAAACTTTGGAGTTTTACTAATTTCAACACGGTCTTTCCAGTCGTAGTATTAGTTTTTGATTTTGAAGAATTTTCAGAAGAGGTGTTACATGGCCATTGTAAATGATATTGCTATTTGCACGCCATCTTATATGGAGTTATTTTTGCATATAAATATTTAAAATAATATATCTAGTCAGGTGGAGCGCTTTGGATTTTATTTAATGCTCTCATGCGGACATGGATTATAAAGGGTTTGATGTGTTTTTTTTGTTGTCTTTACCTGTAGCAACTGAGATTGGGTTGTACTTCCCGCGTGTTGCTATTGGTGGATTCGTCTTTGGTCTTGTAGTTGGTAAGATCACTGTTTTTTGGCTTCAACACGTGTTCAATGATGCTCTAGTAGAGATCACCATAACACTGGCCTCTACCTACTTGACGTTCTACATTGGTGAAGAGGTACTTGGTATATCAGGTGTATTAGCTGTGGTTATGCTTGGAATTGAGATAAATTCACAAAAGTCCAGCATCAGTCCTGAGGTGGAAGTCTTTTTGCACAGGTTAGACTTACTGTGTTCACGACCATTACCATAGCTTTGGGTTTGATTAGAAATATGAATGTAGTTGAATGAATACTGATTTATAGCGGGATGAATCATAATGTAATATGAACAAATATTTATAGGATTTTATAAGCACCCTGACTCTATTTATTATGATTGTGTCTTAAGGTTCTGGGAGATGCTGGCCTACCTTGCCAACACACTCATCTTTACAATGGTAGGAGTTGTTATCATGGAAAAATCCATCAGCAGTCTTGAGAGCAATGATTTATTTCTCATCGTTGTAGACTATCTTGGTATCACGGTCATCAGGTGAGCAGCATTTAAAATACTTATTTATTATTTAAATACTTTTGCTTTCTAAAATAAGGATGACAGCTAATGGATTAAAGAGGACCCCACGCAGCAGTAACCAAACGAAAATAAAAAGGAAAGGATTTCGATTCCTTCAGTTCTCTTTACCCTACCTATAATTATAATTGTATTTATATATAGCTAATTCAGTATAAGTTGATTTATTATCTTTATCTTTCTTTCTACTCAGGTCCTTGGTTATTTCCTTTTTTGCGCCTTTTCTTATGCACATAGGCTATGGCTTTACCTGGCAGACAGCTGTAGTTGTTAGTTGGGGTGGTCTGCGTGGAGCTGTTGGACTGGCTTTAGCTTTACAAGTCTACATCGACCATGCTGAAATAGGAAACAAGGTACAAAAACTTTAGAAAATATGTTTGCTACTATCCTTATATTATGAAACTTAGTCTGGCACAGGGCGGTGATACAAAGACAAAATATGGATAGAGGGAAGGGGAGAGAAATATAGGCGTACCGTCACCTATCTGGAATATGTGAAGACTATTGAAGTACAAAGACGTATTGCTTACTTTTCACTTTAGATTCTAGTCCACACTGCTGGCATCTGCTTAATTACTTTACTTGTCAATGCAACCACCATGGAGAGATTACTCAAAATGCTGGGTATGAGCGAGATCTCGGACTCTAAGAAGATCGCCATGACTAATGGTGTACGACGTATCAAAGAAAGCAATGCCAGCACACTCACTATGCTTAAAGCTGACCGCTTCTTGGCCGATGCTGATTGGGCCATGGCAGAGAAATTCTGTGAGCTAAGGAACCCTTACGTTGAGATGGACAGTGAAGGAGAGGTATAAAGTTATTTTATTCTTGTAGTTAAGATACAAAGCAAATTCTACTGATTGTTTCTGTTTGGGTGAGGAATTATGAATGTTTTAACTTTATAGAGCTGTTATGTGTGACGTCAATAATTTTACAATTTCATTTTTAAGTTTTCAAAACTATCAAAAAAAATATAATACACTTAAATTTGAGTGTTGGGAAAATTTCACATAGCTACGTGCAACAGATACAGAGCCAAAAAAGACGAGACTTTGTGTGGAGATAATTATCCATTCAAAAATTTATATCTCAACCGTTTCACACTAAAATGATTCATAATTTTCGGGCAGCCTTTAGTTTGACTAGCATTCTATGATAAAAATAATCTGAATAGGAAAAGCTAAAAAAAAATTTACGTCATCACTTAACAGCTCTATATAGATAATGCCGACAAAAACAAATCATTTGCAGATTACCTAGTAGTGGATTTAGGTGAGAGGTTTAGGTTATGTATTCTCCCTTCTTGATTGATGTTAACCTTGTCCTTTAGGCCATAAATTTTGCAAATCAAATAATAATAATTAATGCTGTATTAACAATGTTAACTCTGCAGATATTTTGATTTTTGCAGTTCGATGACACCGAAACTGCCATGCTAGTTCGCCACAGTACTTGTCCAAACTGCGAAACAAGTGTACCAAACGAGCCCTCCGCTAAAGAGTTTGCAGAAATGGCTGAAGATGGACGTGTGCGTATGATTAAGGCACAGAAAGTCAGCTATTGGAAGCAGTTCGAGCATGGCATGCTTTCTCGTGAGGCTGTACAGTCGCTTAATAATCTTGCAGAGACTGTCTCTGATATGCCAAACAGGTATCTGTAAGCAGGCAATTGGAATTTAACAGCAAATGTGCATTTGAGATATGCATCAGCCTATAGCTAGTAATAGTAATCCGCGGATTTGCCCCCAAAACTTTGTTCTCGCTTTTATCTAATATATTCCTAAAATGATATGTCTCTTTGTTTCCAGAATCATTCTTGGAGAGGACCTCAGACCCTTCTGGAAAGTGCCAACATATATGCAGAAAATGGCAAGTTTACAGTTGATTGAATGCTAAGTCTGTATTTTGTGAACATTATTTTAAACTAGAATAGGAGTATTTGTTAGGTAGATGCAACATCTAATATACCGGGTACTATTTATTTGTTTCTATGGATACAGAGAGAGAAACTCGAGAATCTGAAGCAAACCAAGGATTACGAATTGGATATCACACCAGACAATCGATTCCAATACTTCATGTACAGGGTGGCGATGCATTTCATGTTTGATGCAGTCATCAACATACTTATCATACTCAATATGATTCCTATCATCATTGAGTTGACAGCAGATGATGATTCTCCTCATCTTGGTGTACTGAAGATTATTAACTACGTTTATTGCGCTATCTACCTCATAGAAGCAATATGGAAGGTAAGTGACCAAACTATAACAGTAATCTCTTGTTTGAGAAGTTTACGACTTGGAATAAGAACAAAATGATAGTTCGACGTTTGAAGCGAGCTCATCTAGTTGCTTCGTGTCATCGGTTTTCAGATTATTGCATTTCGGATCCATTACTTCAAAGACTACTGGAATCTACTTGACCTGTCCATCGTTACTTTGTCTGTTATTGACATTATCATCGACAGTGCCACAGACAATGCCGCCACAGGAGACTTCTCGCCGTCTGTCCTAAAGGTGTTTCGTATTCTCAGGGTGGGCAGGTTGCTTAGACTTGTCAAGGTTAGTGAAATGAAACTGAAAAATAAATATTACTGTAATGAGGAAAACAATCTTGAGATCGAAGTACATAGCGCAGTGAATATAAGTAGTAGTGTTCCTCGTTATACGTCAGGGATCTAACCATATAGTTAACTATGATCTAACGTAATACAACAGAGAGCTAACAGCAGACATTTTTGGTCCCATGGACGGTAACAGGAAGTGTAGTTTCATATTAGAACAATTGGAATTATGACATCAAAAGCAACTGTTGCTTAAGTTCCCGGCTAACAGCAGCAACAACAACAACAACAAAGCGGTTTGATATTTCAGTAAGAGGTCTTAATAATAATAATAATAATAATATTTAAATCTTAAAAACGCATAATTACATAGTCTCAATGTTTTTTACAAAATTATAACTATATTCTAACTATATATTCTAACTATATGAGAGATATAAAATATATACATGTATATGCATGCACATACACTCTATAATCCATAAAAACTAAAACTATATGCATGAAGGATATGATTAACAAATAATTAATGATGAATAATTAAATAAAATTGAATATAAATAATGCAGTTTGAAATACTGTAAGAATTTGCTTGGATTAACATGTGAGTTTTGCGCCTGGTTTACAAATAACCTAATAATTCCATACATTAAGTAAGGATATTTACACTCAAACTAAGGTGCACCAAACTCACAATGATCACAACTAATTCGCTGTGTATAAGAGACAAATATTAATTATAAGACGAGCGTTGAATAACGCTCGAATAACTTAATGTGTACCTTATTATTTTCGATGGCAGGCTCTTCTTCCAAAACTCATCAATTTTGTTGATAACATAATCAATAAGAAGTTAAGTTTTGGTTATGACGTTGGCAAAGGGTACATTGTAGCTGAAGAAGAAGTAAACAAACTAATCGAACACATGGTGGTAGACAAGAGGATTACTCGAGATCTTAAGGCCCGCTCTGATCAGAACAGACTAGATGTGGTCAAAAGTCTTGGTGAGTTATTTTAGGCCTATTTCAAAAACATCGTCAGTGGGAAATAAGTAAGATGAAAACTGATGAGTAATTAAAACGATTGATTCTGTGGGTTTCAACGTATTGAATATATACATGATAAGATACGATTTAGGGGCCTATATTGCTTATTAATAACTGATCTTATTTAGGTATGCTTCAGCGTGAACACCCAGGTATTGCTATCTCTGTCAAGACCCGTCAAGCCATCAGGACAGTATTGAATAACGCTCGTGACGTGTCTAGTGAACTAAGAGGAGGTGGTCTGCTAGATGAGGCTGAGTACAGTAAACTAGAATCGGTAACTATTAAAAAAAACAATGTATTGCTGATTCTTCATGTGCAGTTTCTCCAAAAATGTCAATTGGTTGCACAACGACAATGCTGCTCTAGTAATCCTATTATCACGGTACAGCACCCTTATTTTGTTAATATTCAGTGATTTTGGAAGTTTACAGCTTTTAAAGCTTTTGTTTAAGTATCTTTTCTTGTTTTCAGCTGATCGAGACTAAGATGAAGAGACAGTTGAGTGCACCAGCCTACATTCCACCCCAGTCTCCTGAAAGTCTGCTACGCAACGTAGTGTGGCTGGAGGGAATGGATTCTGAGGTGATCGACAGCATTACAGATATGGCAGAGATGAGAGTATTCGACTTTGGAGATACTATGACCAAGCAGGGTGATGAGGTGGACGGAATTTATCTCATAATTAGTGGTATGGTCAAGGTAAATACTTCAGAGCAATACGCAATACAGTTATTCAATTTCTATTCTGATAAAAGTAGATATATATACCCGAAGCACCGTGATTTTCTTTCAGATGATTGGTGTGTCTGTCGCAAAGAGGAAAGATACATCAAGTGACTCTGACGTAGGAGACATGATTGTTACAACAGATTACATGACAGCTGGTAATCTGATTGGTGAATTTGGTTTACTTACCGGGTCAACACGCACTTCTTCTTGCACCTGCGAAACGTCAATTCAGGTAACTCAGTTTACAAATTCTCCCAAAAACAGAACTGAATTTGTTTGCTAAACGAGGCTTTTTAAATTGTTTTTTCCTAGACATACCTCCTTCCTAAGGACAAGATGCGCAAAACTATGGAGGTTCATCAGGAACTATCTAACAGACTATGGCGAGTATGCGGTGTGCGCATTGCAGTACCATTACTCATGGATATGTTAACTTATCATAATTGGACTAAAGACAAGATCAGACTCATGTGTGAACGCTCCTACCTTGCAAAGCTCCCACGACCAGGTCCAAATGTGATTTTTAAGATAGCTAGCATGATGCAAGAAGCATTGCTGATCCAAGGACAGGTCAGTTGTACTGATACAAGGGAAGTATACGAAGGGCCAGTTATACTTCCAAAGGCGTACCGAAACTATAGACTACATTACGAGAAGGAACCAAAAATCCTCGTAATTGTTCGTGTTAACGAGAACCCTGTATCAGAAGACGTCGGAGATACACCATCAGCCTTGGATCTGCTTGGTAAGACTTAAATTTGCAATTATGGTTAATAACTTACAGTTCCCCTCAACTGATGCTTTAGGATACACTCCTTAACATTGTATTACATTAATCTTGGAGACAATGTAGCATATAATTGAGAAACTTTGTATTATTTCTACATACAGGTATAAGTAAAAGTCGTTACCGAACCCATAGCCTTGTAGGATACACCTCCAGCAGTAGTAGTATCCATGAATCAACCATGAAGAAGAAACGAAATGCTACAGGCCTAGCGAGTGGTCCAAGTGCCGTGTATGAAAGTGGCAGAAGACTTGAACCACTAAAGGAGGCGACCACAGGGCGACAGATCACTGTACAACAAGCATCAGATTCCTGCGAGGACGTTATAAAACACGATAGGCATTCAGTTGATGCCTAGTGCATATTGTAAAGACGTCAGTTTTACTTGTTTATAGATATGCAATTCTCTACTTCATTGAGCTAAAATTATTAATCCGGCTCGCATCACCTTTTTGTGCAAGATTTTAAAGCTTAATAATTTAAAGCTTTTCGGAAAAAAGATAATTTTTATTTATTTTATATGATTTTAATAATTATATAATTACGCAAACCATGTTTTGGATATTTCCTTGCGTCGTATTTTACTCTGATGCTCTTAGATGAGAAAAGGAATAAAGCTAATTAATGGACGTATTGGTAAGGCATTTGAACTAAATTAGTATGAAATGCGGACATTCGCACGAAAAGTATACAAACTCATAAAGGGGGGAAAAAGTCATTAAGGAAAGAGAATGAAATGATATTAATGTGGACCTGTATTCGACTCGGTCGCGATCACTGCACGATTACCATCTCCGGTCATGTAAGAATCTCTTAATAATTTGTTTCTATGAAGGTTGCTAAAAATGACACTTGTTGAAAAGTGACTGCCAGACTTAATATTTTATTATTTCATCGTTGGTAATCTACAAAAGTCGATATTTCAAAGATCAACGAACCGAGAAGTCGTAGATGAAATATTTACCATTTTCGGCAGGTTTTCCTTCAAGGAACCAGTACCACTGCCCTACTAGCTGCCTTCAAGATGAAACCAATATCGAAGTGGCAGCAACAAACTATTATTCCTTGTGCGGTCTTTTTTTATTTATATTTTCTTTCTACGGTGTCTTCTTCACGAATAATTTGGGCTTCAAGTGAAGGTAAGAAAATTAGTGATAAACGTTTTATCTTCTTATGTTTATTGCTAATTATTATTGTTATTGTTGCCCCCTAAGGTATCGAAAATTATCAAATATAATGATGTTGAATAGACTATTGCTATATAATATATAGTTGTAGAAGGTAATATTTAGATATTATTCATTTGTTTTCTATTAATAGATCTTGTATCAGTAATGTTTTTGTATCATCATATATGTGCGATATTTAACCCGCCTTTACACTATTTTATACGAAAACACTGTTCATTGGAGAAATAAGTCAATGATAATATATTCAAAATAAAGGTCTGTACTGATGAACTAACTTGTCAACGAAGACCTAATAACACATGAAAAATATTCCAACATTACTAGATAAATATTATAAAATCATAAATGTTACTGTTTTTAATTATATTTCTATATTTATTTTGATAATAACATTGATAAACAAAATAGGTAATGCTTGTCATAATATATGCCATCGCAACTTTTTTTAAATTCCGCAGAGAGTATAGATCATTTTATAATTTTCAGGAATGGATTTTATTGATGGCCAATACGGCTAGCTAGCCTCACTAAGTTGAAAGACGCAAACGATTCATTATTAATGTAAATCATTGACTGTATACAACAACTGGTTTTAATACTATCACACAAAGGCTTTGAAAGAAGATGGTTGAAGAGGCCTGGGATCTGAATAATGCCTGTTCTTTATGTGCGTAGGGACTGGTGACTGCCGTAAAGGCTATATGTTGCCAGTCCTTCCCGAACACAAGGAGCAAAAACTCTTCCCGAGCGCATGAAGAAAAAACTCTACAGGGAATTAGACAGTTCTTTTACTAACTTAAATAATGGCTCAAATTGTAAGATAATTTGCGCAGATGGAACCTAATACTAATAATAGCAATTGTGTATTTCTTGATAAAACAGAGATATCGAGACCGAAAGGGCTGCCGGTATATCGAGAAGCTCGACGAGTCGCAAGCGATGACCTTGTTGAGCTATCTAAAGGTAATAGCCTTTATTTTTTCTTAGCCAGTCTTTACTACTTGTCTAGTCCCTTCTCGAATATCCTATTATGCGCTTATTGTCTTTCTTATTTTAGTTTTACGTTCAGTTAATGAAGAAGAAACTCCTGTAAAGAGCATAGCAACAGGTCGGTTGTCTAGATTATAGTACATATTTCATGACTTAGGGGGGTGGGGAGTGATGGTTTAGAGAGATACAATGACTTACTGCTTTATGAATGTTATATTATTTGCAGTTTTGCAGTCAATCGAAGAGGAAAACGCCGTTCATGGTAATTATAATTGGAAATTCACAAGTTTCCTTGCAGGTTGCACGCCCTTTGTAAACAACTGTCCACCAATGCTAATCAGTTTTTATCTCCTCCCGACCACCTTTGCACGTTCATTTCCCTTCTTTTCTTTTTTTCTTTCTTCTTATTTTCTTACTGGGACTGATCTGAAGAGAAAAAAAATCTAGTGAGCAAAAAGTGTTTAAAAATTAATGCGGAGACCAGGATTCGAACCTGGGTTATTGCGGCCACAACGCAATGTCCTAACCACTAGACGATCACCGCTAACGCTAACCTATAGTTTCGTCATTGAGCTATTCTAAGTACTGTAAAGAAAGACGAATAATTAGCATAACAATGAGATCCCATAATGCACCGCGCAGCATATATT
>JAUUIK010148470.1:0-20876 GCA_032270385.1 Urticina crassicornis | reverse complement strand
ATGCTGTTGTTGTTGATGCTGTTGTTGTTGATGCTGTTGTTGTTGATGCTGTTGTTTCTATCATTATTGTCTTTTTTAACACGCATACTTTTGTGTTTTTTTTTTTGCTGGTGTACTTGCTGGTGTTTTTACCGGTAACATTGTCGTTGCTAGTGATATTATTCAGTAGCTGTTGGTTGTGCATTTATTGCTGTTGGTTGCGAGTGTTTAAGGTGTCAAGTTACTATACCACATCCGTTAGTTTATTATTCATAAAGTTTTTTACTATTCTCCATTTCAACAGATATTGGAGTTTGTCCTAAAGATCCAAAAGAAAGTCAGTCTTGTCCAGTGAACTTGCGTCATCAGTGCAACAACGACCATGAATGTCAACATGGATTAAAATGCTGCCTTTCCAGTTGCATCAAGCAGTGCATGCCAGCCGTTACCCAAGGTAAATAATTAAACAACAACCATGTTTTATCGCGTCGTTACCTATGCAGATGAGTTTCAAATGGTCCACGAGGTTTAATTTGCAGAATGCTTTCTTTTTCGTTTGCAATCCGTCCTATTAAAGGGAGTACGTAAAACAACATGTTGTTTCTGTTAGCGTCCATCGCCACGGCTTGATCAAGATGCAATACATATATTTATGTACTCATAAAACAGTTTGCCATTAGAAAAAGAACATTTGTTTTCAATTAAAATTGTAAGAAAAAATCATCTGCTGCAGTTAATTATGGAGACTTTTAGATAAGCTTTTAAAACATTTTAGTGATCAGTGATTTGCAGAAGTACATTTTGTAATGATGGCAAAATCGTTTTCAAGAATTGATAGTTTCACAGTTCCATAGCTACTGTTGCAACGTCGGACAAGCCAAAACATTTTATTAGAAACGACATGAAAAAGGCATTGATTGCAAAGTCTTGATTAAATGTTATGTATAGAGCGTTTTCACTCATTCCTAAGGGAATAAAATGACAAAGACATATATGGCGGCCATGTTGGTGTCCCTAACAATGGACGCTAATGAGAAATCTTTTGTTCATGGGACACCAACATGGCAACCTGACGTCACGTGAAAACGCTCTATAAATAAAAGAAAAAAACAGTGACTTAAAACCTTCAAAACAAGCAGTTTGCGATTTTGTGAGAAAACTGCTACTCTATGATTGGTAGCACTGTTGATTGAGTGGAATTTTAACTAAAATTTTATAGACAATGTGGAACGAAAACTAACATTTTCCTCTGCTCTTGTAGAAAAACCTGGGAAATGTCCGAAACCAACCTTAGATACAGTAGAATGTCAAGGAGATTTACAACACGAGTGTCTGACCGACAAAGAATGTGAAGGAGACCGCAAATGTTGTATATGGGCTGCTGGTTGCGAACGTGAATGTGTGGAACCCACAAGAAAAGGTATGCTTTGTACATTTATATATATTTAAAAAAATCCACCGCGAGGATGTATGTACCGTGCTCGTGAAATGACAGTATAAGTGTCGGTAGTTTCTTGGCCTATTACACTGAAGACTATGGTCGCGTCCTGAGTCTTCACCGTTAAATCCCCAAAAATATGAAAAGAATAACTTATACCTTGGTATTCTGCATGACGCCCTTGAACCCTCAGAAGAAAAGGACCCTTACAATAGAAACAATTGAGAATAGTTTTTGCTTTGAATTGAAACATACATTTTTAATGAGTTAGTCAATTTTATCGGGTAATATTGTTTGCTGTCATGCATGATCATTTGAGAGTAATTTTGTAATGACTTGTTTTAATGCAACCCAACTCAGTTTTATTATAATTACATGTATATATATAATTTGTTTTCTTCAGTGAGCAAATGTAAAAGGATTATAGACCTTGCCTTCTTACTTGATTCATCTGGAAGTATTCGACCTCAAGAATGGCCTCAAGTAATCAAATTTGTTAAGTCTATTTTGGAAAGATTTGATGTTTCCGAAGGTGGCACCCATGTTGGAGCGATTGCATATTCGACCGACTCTCATCTGCAGTTTACATTTAACACTATCAAAGGGAGACACAGATCTTTTGAAGTCCAGAATCTTATTAACGACATTCCACGTTTAAGGGGTTACACGTTTCCTTATAAGGCTTTGGAATTAGCTAACAATGAACTGTTTTCTCATCGTGGTGGTATGAGAGAAACTGCTAAAAAGGTATTCCATGCAATATTATATTATAGTGTATTATAGTGAAATATTCTGCCCCGGGTATTGTTATTAATGACATGTTAATGAGGTATTGGGAATCGCTCTGGCCTGGGACAAACCAAGACCAAAGCGTGCGATTTGATAATCCCGAGTTCAAACCAGTCTTCATCGAGGGTGGGTCGCTTAGCCTTTCTGACGGCGACTAGAGCCAAGTGCATTGACAATGGACATGAGTTCCTTTATATGTATATTAATTAATCCCTAGGGCATTAATTACCAATTCAAATGGACTTTGAATAGTATATACTATGGCTTGTTACAGAAACAAACTATCTGGCAACGTTTCTATAAGCACTCAGTGTTTCGAAAGTCGTTCTAGATTATCGAAGATTTGTCGTTGACCTACTTAAGCTACGTGATTCATTCAGAAGCAAGTGCCACGCTAAAAGAAGCCTCATAGTGATAATTTCTCTACAGTGAGATATATGGAACTACATAATCTATTCTTGTTTTTACGAGGATCACACAAGTCATATCAACATTTTAACTAGAAATATATAGAAAGGATATTACACGGTGGTGCGAAGATATGAAGTTTTCCTCGAGAGTCAAAACATTTTACGAGTGAGCGCAGTACAGTCTGAACTCGCCATCTTTGCAGTTTGTAGTTCATTCAGCATTGAAATGCGGCAAAGTGACGTCATCGATAACTTCACTATCTTCACTAGTTAGGTAATGGAAAATATGTCACTCAAGACCCTGATGTAGTTTCGTATAAGTTATATGAGTGGTATAATTCCCAATATAATAAATATATATATTCTTTGAATTTAACAAAACAATTCAACTAATTATTAATCCTTTCGTTATCAGGTGATGATTATGCTAATTCATGGGAGACAAACCACAACCCAAGGTCCTGTAATACCTCTTGATGTGGCATCAAAGCCTCTCAAGGACAAGGGTATCCAAATGTGGGCAGTGGGCATTGGTAATGGAGTGAGTCAAAGTGAACTCAGAGATATAGCCACTGATCCTTCAAAGACCTTTGCCGTTGGCTCTTTTTCCAGTATCTTTGATATTGTTGATAAAATAGTGCCTAGCATATGCAAAGGTAACTACCATCGAACCCTACGAATGATTACGAGGATATTGAATACAATTGATATTATTTTGTTTATTTGTTGTTGTTGTTGTTGTTATTGTTGTACGTCGCTTGTGGAGAGCGATAAGACTTTACAAGAGATGTAACTGTATGGTGTTGATTATATGGTTCAATTTTCCCTGCAGCTTGTTGTATGGAGTATTGCATCATTTATAAACATGGGAAAGTATTTGCGATACAAATTGCAGCAATCGTTGACAAAATATGTATTCCCTCTTACTTTGTCAAAGAATGCATCAACTTACGTCTGCGTTGTTCTGCTTCAACACAATTGCAAAACAACTTGTAAAGAATATTTCATTATGCATGTCGTATTACATCTGTAAGGCCGCAATTAACTGATTTACGACATATTGTTGATGCGTCTTAAGCTCACTACATGCTACAACCTATTTTCTTTATAGAAACTGATCTGACAGCATGCCAAATAGAATACCGTAACTCCATTACTAACAACAGCACTTTTATACCACGATGCACATCAGACGGTAGATATAACAACGTGCAGTGTCAAGGTCATGTGTGCTACTGTGTGAATACTGATGGTCGCAAAATTCAAGGAACTGAGACAAGAGTTGAAGCAGGGAAACCACGGTGCTCAAAAACTAGTAAGCTAGCTGCAACCACAGTAATAATCCATGTTAGAAATCAGTTCAGTTGTAATTTGTTGGTTGTTGGTAAGATTTTTACAGAGGACAGGTCTTGTAGGGATAATGAAATATTAAATGATTGTGTTACAAATTATGTTCGTTATGAAAACCTATTGTATTTATCATTGTCAAAAGCCAAGTTTTATCCCATTTACTTTGTATTTGGCTTTGGCTTTTCTTTGTTCTCTATCATTTTACGGGGCATCAAAAGACTGAAGACATGGCGGCCATGTTTGTACCACTAATAAAACAATCTAACAGCGAGATTTTTTTAGTTAGCACTCACCAACGTGGCGACAGTGAAGTCACATTCAAGCTACAAATTTACAAGACAGTGACATAGCCTTATATATAATTCTATACATTTTTGTTTTTCTCATAGATAAGTTAACCGATTGCCAACGTGCTTACGCTAAAGCCATAATTAAACCTGAACTTGGACAACACATTCCTCGATGTAAGGCTAACGGTATGTACGAAGAGGTTCAGTGTGAAGGTAAAACACGTGACTGTTGGTGTGTGGATATTCGTGGGCAGAGGCTCCCTGGAACGAATACGAATTTATCTCTACAGTGTCCGCCGCATGCAGGTGAGACTATATCTTGAAAAGTGATCGTTTTGGTCATATTTGTTTCTGTAAACTCTTTGTAGAAAACAGAATCATTTCTGTTTAACAATTCAGTATATAATGCGTTATGGCTTACTAAATGCACTAAGGGACCAAGTTAGGTGTCATCTCATCGTAACATCTCATCTGATTGGATTCTCATAACAATAGTTTGGTTGGTTCTTCTTTTTTTTTTGCTTTTATCTTTTGTTGCATGTTTCATATTGTTTGTCCCATCTAATCCGATGAGGTGTTACGATCGGTGTAGGGCAGCCCAAACCATTCAGCAAGTGCAACGTTTTCCCATTTAAGATCACCTAACCAATCCCCTGAGTGATGTTTCTTCTTTTTTGTTAACGCTTGAAAATGTACGAACTACAAACAAAGAATTAAATTCCCAAAAGAAATGTAATGAGAAAACGTTGAGCTATCCGGTATATACATAAATGTTTGATACATATACATTTATACATAAGACGAATAAGTATGTAATTGAGGAACCGACGATCTATTGTTCTGCATCTTTGCAGGTTCAAACAAATTACTCACTGACTGTCAAAGACGATACTTTGAAGTGTCTCGTGAACCAGTTCCTGGTCAATACATTCCTTGGTGCATCCCTGAAGGAAAGTACAGATGGCTTCAATGCCACGAATCTTACTGCTTCTGTGTGAACATAAACGGTAATGAAATACCAAAGACAAGATTGAGAAGTGAGGCCGGCCTTCCTAATTGTACAGCTCAAGGTAAAAATATCTAATAATAAACAACACACAGGCATCTTTTTATTCCGAATCCCGTGGCGGATCTATATAGGGTGAGGGTCCAGGGATTCCAGACCCTTCTTTTCAAACTTAAAATGAAGGAAATGCCGAATTTTAAATAACTTACATTTTCATAATTTCCGGGAGCTACGTTCCCTAAGATCCCCCTAAAAATCTCCTATCAAAACTCACTGGATCCACCCATCAGGAATACATGTCTGTATTCAATGATGTTTTTGTGATTTTTTTTTTAATTAACAGTTTTTAGTATTTTGTGTTACATCAATATTAAGTTTCAAGCATCATCAGACCTCAACTAGATGAAACTTTAATACATACCAATCAATTTTTTTCGTTTTTAAGTATGCTTAACCTTTGTTAATATTGATTTTTAGGAGCATTTCTGACACCCTGTCAGCGCAAGCACATGAAGTACGGTGATCGCTTCTTTTACCCTGGTCGTTTTTCCCCCACTTGTAAACCGGACGGTCGATATGAAGAGGTTCAGTGCCATCCATCTATTGGAACATGCTGGTGTGTAGACGTCGATGGTACGGAGGTTCCTGGTACCAAGAAATGGGGAACAGTCAGCTGCAAAACGCCTAGTATGTGTTGTTATGATTCCAACTTAGACATGAAGCACGTGCTTCGTTTCGTTTTAAAATCAACGCAATGCATAATAGAATATGTTCAATAAGGGTGGAGGACACAAAAAACCATCGGGAGGAACTTAAATAAGCATTTTTTTCTTTATTTATTGAGGTATATCATTTCTGGTTTACGAACTAACAGAATAAAATAAGACGACCATAATGGTTATCGAAAAAAGAAACAAAAACAACCGTCAGGCGTCAACCAAAATGGCACGATGACGTCACATTTAAAAGTGAATGGATCACTCACTTGTACCTATATTAAAATACCAGGGACATTTTTATCTCTTTGCTAACGCTATTTTAATGATTCACTCCAGAAAAAAAGTTAACCGTTTGCCAAAAACGATACCAAGAATCTCAGCGTAGTCGTATTAAAGGAGGCCTCTCTCCATGGTGTAATGCTGCTGGGGAGTTCGAACCGATGCAGTGCTTTGGCCCAGAGTGTTACTGCGTGGACGCCAATGGTGCAACAATAGAGGGGACGCTTGTTAGTATAGTGCAGGGCCGGCCAGACTGCAGCCAACATATCAAAGGTAATCCGTCATGTTATTCCTCTTTTCATTTTTCAATACTTTATTCTGTCTGTCTGTCTCTCTAGTACCATGACCTGCTCCCCACGAGTATCTCTGTAGTTTATTACTCAGTGTCCGTCAAGAAATTAGAAATTTCGTTTAGGACAAGTAAAATAATTATCTTGAAAATTTTATTTTCCGCAGCTCTAAAGCGCAGCCAATGTCAGGTAGCGAGTGACACTGGAGTTAAAATTGGAGTTGAACTTCACAACCCAAAATGCACTTGGTCTGGTATTTATGAGAGAATTCAGTGTCAGGCTTTCTCCAGACAGTGTTGGTGTGTAAATGCTGATGGCAGTGAGGTACTTGGTACCAGGTCTACGGAAATCGTCAGATGCCCAATCATAGGTGAGTAAATTTGATATTAGAGCATTGTCATTCTTGTCATAGCTGTCGGTATCGCTGGATATAACAAATAGATTGGACAATAGGCAGTTTTTAAACCGATTATATCCAAATGTAATATCGAAAACTGAGATAGTCGATTAAAATCCAACACTGAACTATTCTTTCACTCTCCATCACCTTCCACCTGTGGATTTGTCAACTTTCGAAATAATAGGAAAAGATAGGAACTCGAACTGATAGCTTGTGCTGTCATAGGTAGCCCGAGTAATAATTTGAAATTGGAAACTCAAAACATATAGACCTTTCATATACGTTCTGGCGCTCCCTTGTACGAGGCTTGCAAATCACAACTTTTGATTCAAATCAATATGGCCGCGGCATGACTGGTCTATTGACCTGCGTGGATAACACATTTTACCGTCCTTCACAGGTGGAGATTTGACAAAGTGTCAACTGGAGTATCAAGACAAAAACAGGCATTGGTTTTTAGAGGGTCGATTTGTTCCATGGTGCTCCATAGATGGTCATTACCAACTGTATCAGTGTCACAGATCATATTGCTACTGCGTAAGCAGGAATCACGGAGTCGAGGCTTATAGATCCCGGATGCAGATATCACGTGGTGATGCAGTTTGCTCTCCCCCAGGTGACTATTAGCCAACAATGCAACGTTCATATTTTATATGATTAATTAATGAGAGGAAATATCCAAAGGTTTCTTAAACGTTTTTGCACTTTTTCCCTTGCCCTAGTCATAAATAGTTTTCGCACCTATTTCCAATAGGCAATGGGTATCTTTTGATTTTGTTTAACTATTTCATTTATTTAAGCCATATTTCTTGTAAGGTACTAACTTGTCTTCTTATATTTTGACTTGTGAATTGAAATAGATTCGGATTCCTGCAAAGCAAACCTTAGAATAAGCATTTTGATAAAGAGAACATGACTCTTCAAACTCCCTAGCGTTCATGTTTTTGTGCTTATTATGCTTTCTCGATCAGTTTCAGATTCTGATTGCGAAGGGCGACGCAAAGAAGCTGTGTCGAATGGTTTGTTTGGTGCATACAAACCTCAGTGCAAACCTGATGGCAATTTCCACGAGGTTCAGTGTCATGGCTCGTACTGCTTCTGTGTGAACAAAAGAGGATTACAAATACCAGGAACCAGTGTAGCGATAGGTTCAAAGCCACTATGTCAAGACATAGGTAACTTTTTAAAATGTTATTGCATGCTTTTAAGCTTTGATTATCACACTGCTTCTAAATTAACAGTGAGCACCCTGTCAATCAAACTAAAATAGAGACGTTCTCCCCTCAATATTTCAAGTATATTCTTCATTAATACAATGGAGTATCCATTAATAGGATTCCTTTCCTGCAGCATGCAATTCAAACTACGTAATGATTTACTGAAAATAACGTTAAGGGAAATACAGAGGCATCATGGTTCATAGCCTGATATGATGCAGCTGTCATTCAGTGTTATAGATCACTGATAGAAAGTTCAAAAGTTTAATGCACATAAATCTGAATGATTTTCAAAAAGGCCTTTAAGCTTCTTACTTAAGTAATTAAGAAGTAAATTATCTCACTACAATTTTATCTGTTAATTATCCTTATTTTCTTTATCTAATTAAGATAAGCATCTTCTTTTTGTGAAAACTAGAATTTTGCTAATATTTGTTTTGGTTTAGACTAAGCGGTTTTTGAACTTTATCAGGCGTAGAATTATTAAGTAACTTGACGTTTTGCAGTTCAAGTAATCCTAGAAATCAAATCCAGGGACTGAATCTATGACATCATTTTGCAACAGTTTCATACACGTCATTTATATTGGTCATTGTTTATTCATTTTCCTATGTTGTCTTCTATAAAGCTTCCATCCTGTCCTCGTGCGAGAGAGCTGTACAGGAGTCTCTTTACCGTGGTGATAGTTTTGTTCCAAGGTGTACCAACAATGGTGAATACCAAGATGTTCAATGTGATGCATCATCCTGTTGGTGTGTTGATAAAAATGGTCAGGAAATAAAAAGAACCAGAAATAATGGCGTCGTCACGTGTCCTGGTAAAGGTAAATTACAATTTCAATTCACGATAATGAAAATGAGGGCGTCTGTACAATTACCCACAAATCTTTGCAAATATAAATCCCATAATATAATCTTTAGATATTGACTGACATGTTTCCATGAATGTGTAAGGTGACAGCATTGTTTTGACATGTTTTTTAAAGTTTCAAATCTTTCTATTGTAAATGTTTCTGTACGCAAGGAATTACGGGTAAATGTACACGTCACCATCTTTTTTAGTGCCGTCATGTGAGACTATAATCCACTTGACCTGATAATATTGTGCCAATGTTGCCCAAGTTTAGATCACCCAGCTGTCCTCTCTTTTGTGCTCTTCCTTCTTTTTTTGTTTTGCTTGTTTACGACAAATGGAATTGTACTTTGATTTTCTACATTGTAATTTGCAAAATATGTAATTTACAAAAGTGAGCCAAGCAAATAAAAGACTTGTTATTCAAACCGATACATTGTTCGCTCTTTGAACATTTTCACGTGGTCAAACTTTTATAACTAACCGTCACATTTTTATTCTAACCTAATTTACACGTTTCTTGTCACAAAATTTTGTTTCCATCTCTAACTTTAAGAGTTTTTCCTTTTACAAGGTGCGTTTTCAAGTTTATGTTGGAAGGATTACCAGTCCATGGCCCGTCAGCCGTCTTCATTAGGGCATTATGTACCCCAGTGTCTCCCCGACGGCAGCTATTCAGATATACAATGTCACAGGGGCTACTGTGTTTGTGTTGACGCTAAAGGTGTTGAACGTAAAGGATTTTCCGTTGACGTTGGACTACATGGAAAACTAGTTTGCAAGAATAAAGGTAACATGGATGACTATGAATGTGTTTTTTTTTCAATCTTCATATTTTATCTATTTCCAGATTGCGAAATTAAAATCGGAAATTTGATTGATAAACAAACTCCCAAATGTGAGATAATTTGAATATTGTACTATTGAGATGGCTGGGTATATAACAAAACAATATCCCAACGTTAGAGCGGATTTACACACTTCACAGTACGACATACCGTAACTTTGAAATGGCTTCTCATTGTAGTTCGTGCATCTCATCCTATCACAACTTACAGTTACAGTTACAGCACTCGTTACGCCTAAGAATTTGATCCATTTCTTCCCACTCATACAAAATCTGCTCTATATTACGACAAATACAGCAACACCACAACACGGCTACTGGCGGCTACTCCCGTCCCTAAAAAACCCGCTATTACACAATCATGTAAATTTGTAAAATAAGTATTTCTATGAATCTGTTTTCCTCAGGTGTCAAAAAAACTGATTGCCAGAAAATGCGAATGGCTGCCATGATGGCTAATCCTACTGTAGTACCCTACCTTCCTGAGTGTAAACCTGACGGTAGCTATAGCGACTTACAGTGTGACCGATTATCTAACGAATGTTGGTGTGTAGATGCTGATGGAACCGAATTGACAGACACCAGAACAAATGGAACGTTGCGATGTACTACAAGGAAAACAGGTAAAATCAGTCATTAGTGTTTCTTCCTGTGTGTGATCTCCATTTAGATGGTATAATCAAACGTAGTTTGATGTATTTTTAACATTTTGTGCTTTTTCTCCACGTAGGCTACGAAACACTTTGTGGCAGAAACTTCTTCTCGAGATCAGGCCCAATCATTGGTTTGTGGAATCACGTGTCAGTGTGTCACGTGAATGGCAATTATCGCCCGATACAATGTGACGGCTATAAAGGGTACTGTTGGTGTGTCAATGAGAATGGCAAACCGCTCTGGAACACCGTTACAAGATCATTACCAGACTGTAACGTTGATGGTTAGTTATTTTATTCATAAATTTTCATGAGATTAAAAAGCAAGTCAATCAATAATGGTAATAGAACTGAGTGGAGAGTAATTTTGTTTGAAATCATACGAGTGATTGCAAAATTGCACGTCGTTTGACCAATCTACAGTTTCTCGCCGGCGCCATCTTGAAAGGTAACCAGGTCATTGCATCAAAATGACTCTGGAGTTGAGCTTGCAGTGATTCTTGGTTTGCAATCATTCTCAAGAGAATCCAATGACAAAAACATGGTGGCCATGTTGGTGGCACTAATAAAAGAAGCTAGCGAAAAATATTTTGTAAACATCCACCAACATGGCGACGATGACGTCACATGAAAAACTATAAATTGGTCTAGTTATAACTAAATGTTGTGCTTCGTAGATGAAATGACAAACTGCCAGGAACACAGGGCAAGGTTGCTTGGAATATCAGGAGTGGCCCCACCCAGTTCATACGTTCCTCAATGTCAAAAGAGTGGGGATTATGAAAAGATACAGTGTCACACCATAGAGAATGTGTTGTATTGTTGGTGTGTTGATGTTTCTGGAGTAGAACAGTCCAACACAAGACAAACAGGACGACCAAGTAACTGCTTGCCAAGTGAGTATTTTAAGTAAAAAGAGAATCGGGATCGGAAACCTAGCACTGGAATCCGGAATTCACTGTTCTGTAGTTCAGCAGTGGAATATAGCACTTAAAGACTAGACCATCAGAACGTCCAATCATATTTTCCATAACGCTTCCAAGATAATTGAGGAAGAACAAAAGAAACTTTGCTTCTATCTCTTGCGGAAAAACGCACTTATCTCGAATTACTTACAAATTGTAAACGGGGAACATGTTTTATGCAAACTTTTTTGTAGCGACTAGTAATTTTTATAATTTTCATACAGGACCCAACGATAGTCACTGTCGCCTACAAGTACAAGAAGCACTTCGTACTGAAGTTACCAAAGGTGGATTTGTACCACGATGTCAATCTAATGGTGATTTTGAAGAAGTGCAATGTAACGAGTGGACAGGATACTGCTGGTGTGTTGATAGAAGCGGAAAGGAAGTCAAAAACACTAAGACTAAAGATTTTATCTTCTGTCCTGGACTTGGTAAGATAATGCTTGACAACATTGTTTATCATCATCATCACTATCAATATGTCATCATTATTTTCATCAACTTCAGGTTCTCGCCTACGGCTTGGTCCATACAAACACAAAAAAGTACTCCACCAATATTCCCCTATCCGGGCCTCACGCTCGGTCAATACCCTCTATGTCATTGAAGTTGTTACCTATAATTATCAAAAATAAAATTTTCCTTCTAACCAATATGAGCGCAATGTGACGAAGGTATAATTGAATTGATCAACAATGACATATTCAATTTTCTTTATTTTAGGGCGTGACCTTACAAACTGTCAACGTGAATATCAAGAGGCAGAACGAGACAAGTTTACTATTGGTCGTTTTATGCCTCGCTGTACCACCAAAGGGGAATACGTTACTATTCAGTGTCAAGAATCTGAGTGTTACTGCGTGAATGATTATGGACATGAAATATACGGGACAAGAATGCGAATGCCTAAGAGACCTAACTGTTCAAACACTGGTAAGAGAATTAGATAAATTTGCTGACCAGAGCTAAGAGAGAAGATTTTGTCGTTTATCTTATATAGATGTAGATCTGTTATATAGATGTATAGATGACGTCAAAATATAGCGAGAATAAAAATGTGCGCACTGAGAAAAACGCTCCTTAAATCGGAAATTATTCGCTTTTTATTACAATTGATGAATTGCTGAGATAAAATAAACTATTTGAACTTCTGGAAAAAAACAGCAACAAATCGTAGTGAGAAGCTATAAGTGCGCTCGCTGATGACACCATTCAAGTTTATATTTTATCATCTGATTTGATTCTCAAAACAATCACTTGGCTCGTTCTTGTCTCTTTGGATGAGGTGTTACGATCAGTGCAGCCCAGCCCCAAACGTGGTCATACATTTGGGCGTTGTGCTGTAAAGTGTTAATCATATAGATGTTTTATATTATAAGTACTATATTTCTTACACAGGCTCAGGCCAAACAGAATGTGAGTACAGGAGAGATGTAGCCTCAGCAAACGCAGTTCCTGGAGCACCTGTACTTCAGTGTACACCAAACGGTGGATATGACAAAGTACAGTGTAGAGGATCTTCCTGCTACTGTGTGGATAATAGAGGAAGCGAGATACAGGGAACAACACTCGCTATTGCTGATGGAAAGCCTAAATGTGATAATCCAGGTATACTCGCTATATGGAGTTCTAAAAATGTTGCCCGATGATTACTCGGGAACAGAAATTAGAGAAAATATTTATAATATCCTGATTAAGTAATACGATTTATATTTAGTAAACGAGATTGATCGAACATTGATTAGGCTATAAAAGTATACAGAACCAAAAATTAGCAATCAATACTGGAAAAACTGAACCTTTCCCATCGACTTTTTTGTCGTTGTACATTTGATAAAAACGTACTGAAAAGGTAAATTTGTATAGTTAGCAATCAATACTGGAAAAACTGAACCTTTCCCATCGACTTTTTTGTTGTTGTACATTTGATAAAAACGTACTGAAAAGGTAAATTTGTATAGTTTTTCAATGGTTTCTTCCCAACGAATGGAAGATGTCTGGATTTTTGCAAAAATTATTTATTTGATGCTAAATTGTTATTATAATTATATTCAATCTAGCCCTCAAGCTTTCGCTTTGCCAGCGCCAGTACCAGGAATATTGGCGAAACCCCATCAGTGGTCGCTACGTTCCTCGTTGTGATTCTACTGGTCAATTTGAAAGTACACAATGTCATGGGGCTTACTGTTTCTGTATTGACTCCAATGGAGTAGAAATACAAGGCACAAGAATTCTACAGAATCTGCAATCTATTGACTGCAGCGATCTAAGTAAGTTATACTTTCGCATGAGTTTCATAAAATGACGTAATGACGTAACATAAGTTAAAGATCCGCTGCTGTTAAATGCACGTCTTAGCATTTTGATAAAGAAACATGTGGTTCAACAAAAAGTATAATAAAAAATAAACTTATCAACTCGCAGCAGCTGCACTGCCTGCGGGAAAAATCGTCAGCCCAGCAATGATTATTTAAAAGGATTAGAAAGTGTTAGAGAAATGGAAGTTGCCGAGTAAAACAACATTGTCTCTTAATCGAACAATCATAATCTCGCGCCATCAACTTGACCATGTAATATTTAAAAAATGCGCAGTCAATTGTTTTCTCGCCAACTAGAAATCTTAAGTTTGTATTGAAAAGTCGCAATAATAAAACAACCTTTGAATGGCATTTTGTTTACATAACTGTTCTCATTTTGTTGACATAACTGTTCTCAGAAAAGCCGCTTACTCCTTGTCAAACTCTGCTCGCCAAGAAGGTTCTGCAGCCACCAAAGCCTGGTCACGTGATTCCAAGATGTGGCAGGGATGGTTCCTTTTTATCCGTCCAATGTGATCCGTTGGCAAAAGAATGCTGGTGTGTGAACTCTACAAATAATGAAGTTCCTGGATCAAGGAAGAAAGGATTAATCCAATGTGCACAAGATTCTTTGGGTAGGTAAAGCTTGACGTACACTTAAAGAAAAAGAAAATAACCTAATCCACTGCTCATATTTCAAAACGGTTGTCAATTTTGAATCGGGGGTGGGACTCAACGCCAAACTAAACGTTCAAATATTGTTGGCCAGCATTGTTGGTTTCAACAATGTTAGCCTGTTTAGCACCCCATGTTAGACGATTTTGGCCCGAGATTTGCTGGAGGAAAAGTTGACATCGGTCAAACATTTAGCCCCGGTTAAACAGAACAACATTGTCGTGGAACCATGTTGGCCAATGTTGGAACGTTCAGACCTCAAATTCATCCCAAGCTTTAAAATGGATTGAACGCACAACTGCAAACTCTGCCCAAGGAACCACACAAATAGAATTTAATCCACAGAGCTGATCTGGTGATAACGTCTTTTCTAACTCTAAATGTTTTAATTGTAGCCTTGCAATCTGCATGTATTTCGAAGAATGACATCAGCCACTTTAAGCAGTTTTCTCCTGAATGTCTAAGCAATAAGGGATTTCGACCATTGCAATGTGATTTCCGGTACGGATACTGTTGGTGCTCAGACGTGAATGGAAATTGGGCTCCATCTGATGTCGTACGGGGAAAAGCTAACTGTTCTGGATCACGTGAGTTTAACATTTATCGCCTTAATTGTCTAAGTTATAACAATATATAGTCGAAACGTAAGACAAATCATAAATGATACGCAATATGCAACTTATCGTGATACGGAGATAATATGGAGTAACGTTTTGGCATGCTTTGCAACCATGAAATAGAAAAAAAGACTTCGCCGCCATCTTGGTTGATATAACGAAAGAAGCCTACGGTCGCCAAAGTTAAATCTTTTGTCAGAGTCAATCAAGATGGTGGCCATTATGTCGACCATATGCAGACAAATAATGTAAAACGTTTGTGATGCGTACAATATAGGATGTTACAGAATAAAATATATCCACTATTTTTATAATCAACAGTTGAAGTCCCAGTTTGTAAAATTCATCGCTTACGAGTACTAGGACCAACTGGTGTAGCACAACCAGGAGCTTTTATACCACAATGTTTTGAAGATGGCAATTATGACCGTGTGCAATGTGACGGCTCTTCCTCGTTTTGCTGGTGTGTAGACGAAAATGGATTCGAGGAACCTGGATCAAGAGAATTTGGACGGCCAAACTGCGAAGAGAAAAGTAGGAACTGAATGTTTTGAATTAGAGGATTAGATTTTCTTTGCTCCATGAGAGGGGTGTTTCGTTGATAAATGTTGGCTTTATGGTGCACATTTGCCAATTAAAATAAACAATGAATGCTGCACCCTGCTTTGTTGGCATGTTACATAACCATGGCATGTTACATAGCAATGGTTTATGTTACAGTTCGAACTCCAATGCACAATGTAACGTTGTGCAAAACGTGAAATGTACGTCACCTGCACTTTAATAGTATCTTGCCTATAACCGTTTCCATGAATTCTGCTTTTTTTGCAGTTGGACACCTTGGACAAGCCAATGGTCTTATCAAACGTATTGAAGCTCCTTGCCACCAGGCCCGTCAGAGAGTGCTTGGTCTATCAGAAGTCCCAAGTCCAGGAGTCTTTATTCCTGAATGCGAGACGGATGGTTCGTTTAAAGCAGTGCAGTGTCATAGCTCTACGGGATTTTGTTGGTGTGTTGACCAATACGGACAAGAGCGATTAGGAACAAGTTCTCAAGGACAACCACAATGTGGACCAATTGGAAACTTAACAGTCTGTCAAAAAGACCGCATGAGGGGTTTTGGATGGAACGGACGTTTTATAGTTGGTCTGGTTATACCTAGGTGTCGTGCTGATGGTAGCTTTGATCCAGTACAGTGCCAAAAATCCACTGGTCAATGTTGGTGTGTTGATTTGATAGGTAATGAGCTCAGAAGCACCAGATCAAGTGCTCAAATCACTTGTACATCTCAAGGTAAGGAATTCTTTAGATAAAGTTATGAATGCGGCGAAACTTACAGAACCGCGCCATTTTAGAGACGTGATGATACCGTACATTTCCCATTCATATGAAATCCGCTCAAGATAGACATTATATTTCTGTATCAGATATTTATGAATAATATCATAAATTCGATATAAAAAAATATTGCAAGTACAGCAATAATAAAATATTAGTAAGTAAGGTAAAAGCATAAAAAGGCATTTGAACACTACATTATCTCCACATTTGAGTGTTGTTTTTCTTTTGAAGCCTATATAAATTATTCATCAAACATTGCTTTACAAGTTGAATTCTCCGTTTGCATGCGACGTCATCGCCGCCATGTTGGAGGACGTTAACAAAATGTTTCTCATTAGCTTCTTTTGTTATATCATCTAACATGGCCGCCAAGTCTTTGCCTTCACATTCTCTTGGGAATGAATACAACACAAGAATAACTTTGCATTAAGAAAGCTATTTAACATAAATTGCATAATTATATCTTCTTCATCATAAATGACAAAGCCATCTCTTGTCATAGTAAGATCCTGCCAATCTTTTGGTTAAGCGTTTATTGTTCTTAATAAGTTTTCGTTATTTTTCCTTAAGTGGGTATTACCAGCTGCCAGAGCGCAAAACAAACTACCACAGACCTTCATAATCCCCTCGAGTGTGACGGCGATGGTAGCTATTCGCCGAAGCAGTGTAGCATTGGCAACGGAGAACCGAGACAATGCTGGTGTGTCGATAGGCATGGAAAAGAAATTCCAAGAACAAGGACCACTGGAGGAGTTAACTGTGACGACATCTCTGGTAAGTCACATGATATCTCCGTTTTCATGACCATTTCAATGTGATATCAATGTTTCTTTACTCAGGTTTAAATATAATCTCCGTTTTTGTTTTGCACATACTGGAACAAAGCTTTGAAAGTGTTGAAGTCATATTTGTGGAATGACTGTATTTTGGGCTATGATCGTATACTTTTTTCATGCATTGGGTCCTTGAAAAGTTCAACATTTCAACTCTGCCGCACTTGTCAAGTAAACATATCGATCCTTGTTCTATGTTCTTTTCACGATAGCTGGTCTTACTAAATGTCAACGTGAACGTCAGCTTGCACTAGGTTGGACTGGTGTTGCAAGACCAGACGCATTTGTCCCTGACTGCACAGCCGACGGAGGATACGAAAAAATCCAATGTCACGAAGCTACAGGATTATGTTGGTGTGTTGATGGCAATGGCAATGAATTGGTCGATACACGCATGCGCGGACGACCAGTATGCGAAAGAAAAGGTAAATTACAATGGATTAACAGATCTTCGCCATTTCAAAGTTGAGCGAGGGATTGGGACCGAGTGTAAAGATGATAACGGATTTAAGAAACGACACCCATCACAAAAATTACACTAAAATTCGTTAGTTTATTGACTTTGAGAATGTTTGGATGGATAAATACTAACTAAATTACAAGTTTTTAATGTGGCTGCTATTCTAAGCTTTTCAAAATGTTATTGTTCTAGTTGAATTAGATATTAAATGATAGTCCTATTCTCATGCATTTTAAACTGTTTCATTGTTCTGACCCCTCGTTCCATATTTCTTTTTAAGTATTACGGTCACCCTGTCTTATGGAGCGACAGCGTGCTCATGGATGGTCTCGTAATCACAATGGAGCCTTTGTCCCACAATGTCGTGACAACGGTCGGTACGATCTTGTTCAGTGTTACGATGGGACATGCTGGTGCGTGGACGAGCTTGGATACGAATTGCCGGGTACTCGTAGAGTGTCGGGTACACCTGACTGCAGTAAAATGCCCGGTAACTATGATAGTCTCGTTTGGTAATATTGGTATTAATATTCATTAATACCCTAAAATTATTGGTCGATTGGTCGATTGCTGATTGAATGGTGATTGAATGGTGATTGAATGGTGATTGAATGGTGATTGAATTTTTGTTTTTCTTCAGGTTATTTCACCGAGTGTTACCAGTGGCGTACGCGTATAATTGGAATTTCGCAGTCCAATGCTTTAGCTCGAGGTGCCTTTGTTCCTGAATGCGATTCTAACGGCGACTTTGTAAAGACACAATGCAGCCTGTCAACTGGTTACTGTTGGTGTGTAGATACACGTGGAAATGTTCTTGCAGACACCTATACCAGAGGACAGCTCGACTGTGATAATCAAGGTAATTAAAGCTTGTTATTAAGATTTTTAAGGCGTATAAAAAATACTTTTGAATAAAGAGTGCAAATAAGTATTAATAAGTCAGTAACCAATTAACTAATAGCTTTATTAAATATTCGTCAGAGCGTCGATCAATCAAACGAACAGCAATTAATATTTAATTATCTGACAAAACGCAACAGCAACATATACTGTGATTTATTTAAACGTTCCAGCATTGTTGGACAATTAGCATTTTACTCGCCAACAATGCTATACAACAATATGGGGCCTTTAGGCTAAAAAAACTTTCGTCAAACATTCACTTGACACTGGTTCGACGTCACCGAACACAGGATGCTAAACGAGCAAACATTATTGGAACCTGCACGTTTTGTTAATAACGCCAGGTTGAATTGACCTTTACAAGAAAGCCAAGTTCAACCAATCATATTCGAGAATTCTCGCAGATATTTAGATTGGAAAATGCTAATTAAAATGTAAGGACCCATAGTTCTTTTCGAGAGTTATGTCAACTCATCTGGGCTGAAACGTTTAGCTGAGGCCAACATGTCACAACATGATTTCTGCTTTTTTCGCCTGATTTTGATATGCAAACATACATATATATTATTTATATATTATAGGGAGTTTAACAAAATGTCAGAAAGAACGCACGGAATCCTTGAAATTAAGATCGAGAGATTCAAGATCAACAGCTTACGTACCGGTTTGTAAACAGACTGGAGGCTACAGGCCAGACCAGTGCGATACGTCTCTAGGGGAGTGCTGGTGCGTAAATCACCTGGGCAACGAAGAATCTGCAACTCGTGTGAAGGCACAAGTTATTGTGTGCGAATTACCAGGTAAAAAACTGCAATGTCAAATTCTTTTAAATTGGGTGTAAATGTGTTGATTTTCCAAAAATCCTAAAGTTTTTAATGTTTCCTAAAACTAAAAGCTAAATGAAAGTCAAGTTTTCTATTCAATATAAAAGAGAGATATTTTGCCAGTGGGACATCATTACCTTAAATCACTCTAATATTTTCTTTTCTTCAAGCAAACAGCTATTTTGGTATGTTTGCTAAGTGACTTGTCTACCATCTTGCCAATTATTTTATTATATTACACTTTTTAGCTGGACTAACAGCTTGTCATAGAGAACAGCGACGTTCGTATGGTTTCGTAGACAAGCCACCAAAGGGTCGTTTCGTTCCTAAATGTAAGCCTGATGGTAGCTATGACGACGTACAGTGTCAAGACAGTGGATATTGCTGGTGTGTTGATTTTGATGGAATCGAGGTCTTGGGGACGAGAAGGAAAGGCAGACCAATTTGTTTTGCAGCAGGTAAAAATTATTATTGCCAAAGATATATTAATTCTGGTTTTTTTTCCACTTCGTCCAGTAGATCCTATTCGAATTTGCAAATTACCGCTGTGTTCCTTGACTACAAACTAATTTACGCAGGGTTAGCCTCATTTCAGTGCAAAATTTTCAAAAATACAAATGTCAAAGTAAAGAATACCGAACCTTAACAATACAAATTCAACGGACAAGAGGCCAGCCCTGCGTAATAGAGAACTCGAAACTGGAGTATTGATATTTTGATTTCATTTTCTGAAGCGGACATGTACAAGATACTACATTCCTATTTGTTTTACGCAGACATTATCAGAAAATGCACTAGTGTCCACTTAATACAAGATTTCATCTGATGGTCCACCACTATAGTCAATAATTGGACAAAGAGAACTATTTTTCTGCCTTCACCGCATGTTCGACTAACTTACACGATTAAGAAAGAAAATACCAAATTTCTGGATTTTTTTCAAAATATCATCGATAATAGATATACGTCACAGGAATTATCAATTTTCTCTTTTAGTATTATATTATATAGTCATTCATATAATATGTGATAATCGTCTTTCAGCGAGGTTAAGTAAGTGTCACACTGAGAGAGAATTATCGACAGGACCAAACAATACACCATTGATTGGTCAATATGTACCTAAATGTCGTCGAGATGGTTCCTATGAAGAGATACAATGCGACCGACGTATTGGTGAATGCTGGTGTGTTGATGAAGATGGTCGTGAGAGGATTGGAACACGACAAATTGGAAAACCAGTCGACTGTTTTGAAGAAGGTATTACAAATTATTATCTCCTCTACACTCACTCTTTTACTAAATAACTTACTAACTCACTTTTTCACTACAAGGGGATTTCATCCCACTCAACGCAAGACAATAGCCAATGTGCATGAGCTCGAAATTCTAGCACAAAGCATAATGGGAAAGAGAGTCCTTACGCTTTTTTGGCTTCT
>JAUUIK010148359.1:0-12304 GCA_032270385.1 Urticina crassicornis | reverse complement strand
CTATTTGACCATCGATAATTTTTAACAAAAGGACAGTGACGCAATCCAAGACTTTTGCTAACCAGACTAATATATTAAGTGCATGTTGCTTTGGTCGTTCCCTGCGCAGCTACAGCAAGAATTGCAACATACAACGGTACAATCCTTCTATATCTTTATTTATTAAATACTTCAGTAGCGAGATATCTCCCTTAGCTTTGTAGGGCTTTAAACTTAGCTTTTTAGACTTTAGTTTACTCACACGTTAATAAAATAATTAGATATATATTTTACAAAGTCAAGTATAAATTAAATGCCAGATGTAAACTTATGGAAATTACATGCATGTATGGAGATTTATAGGTTTGTGCATGTGTGGGTGCAAAAGTAGTTAGACACTTTCGAGTTGGCCACCACCTAAACAATAATGAATATTGTTATCTATTGTTTGCTATTTATATTTATACGATTTGCCAGATGATAACAACAAGAGCCGAAACAGCTAGCAAACGCAATATAGAATATACGCATGCAATAAACAAGTATGACATTCCGCAATATATAACGGCGCACCCCACTCCAGTCCCCACCTCCCCAGCTCACCCCGGCGTAATAATGGGATAAACAAACTGAATTTTAATGGCCAAGCGCTGTATGTACAACATTGTGAGAGGTACCTTGGCACCAAATACAGCATAATAATTAATGATAAAATTAAAATTTAACGTTTTAAAGAAAGCGAACTCTTTCATATGAAAGGTAAGTCAGGGAGGTGCGAGTGTAGAAGTTTTAAAATAAAAAGTAGGTTCTTAAGTTCTGAAGTTCTGAAGAATTCTAAAAAAACATAAAAGTGAGTTAAAAACCGCCTGTTGACTTGCCAAACTCATACAAATATATAATGTCTCTACATTCGTGCAGTATGATGATCCACAAAGTCGTTTTTGACAACATTGCATGCTACATGGCATTCAAACTTTCCAAAAACAGATGGCATAGGTTATTTTGTATGGCGACAAAGATCTGATTTTTAATACCCAAGAAATCTTTCATTGTGCTGTAAATGAAACTTTTTATTTTACAATGAAAGTTTTCATGAAGTGATCAATTCGGCAAATGTCACTGAGTTTTAACGACATGAACCTTTTTGCTTTGCCAGAAGGCTTAATTGGTTGTTTTTAAAAGATTAGCAATTAACTGATTGCTCGTGCAAAAATAATCGGAAAAGCTTCGTTTTGCAAACTTGCGTGATCCAAGTGAAGTCTTTATATAAAAAAGCTTTCCTTGAAATCTGATAGTGTAAGTCGTGAGTTGTAATTGCTTAAAATAAAAATTAACGTATTTATTCTTTTACAATGGCGAAAACGATAGAACATAAAGCAGCTATATCATATCTGGAATGTTGTGTAACAATAACACTTCGTATGGGGGTTCTTCAACAATCGACCTCAGCTCATTTATTCTATATTCTTCGATGGTTGCATAATCGTCATTGAGTGGCAGATTCACATTCACAGCATCTATCGGTTCTTCATATGGATTTTCATCTATTTCCTTTTTGTCTGTAAAAAAATGAGGAACAATTTGGATAAAATAAATAACCCAACATTATAAACCAACATCCAACATTATTGGACGTAATATGTTGGATTCGTTTGGACACCATGTTGCGAGATGTTGGATGAGCTTGTGCAACGTTTGATATTTCCAAACAACAACGCTACTGCGCATGCCACTAGACTCCTTGTAATGTTACATCCACATCACTAAATTGGCAAATAATGACTGTGACAAAACTATGTGAGCAAAGAAATTAAAACCAACAACAAAAATAACAAATTCTTTAGTTTCATATGACGTCACGGTATAAATGTCAATCAAAAAACGTGACGATAGCACTCCATAAATGCCAGAAATGGAAACAACAAGCCAATTTTAGTAACCACAGAGGTTTTGGACATATTAAAACGTAAGTTTTTGTGATTTTTTGGAATCTCTAAAATCAGGGAAAATTAACAAGAGTTTGTGTGTCTTACAGCAAATGAAGGGCTAAACCTGCCCTTCTATTGACATTTACCATACATTCTTTATAAAAAAATCACCAGTGCATCACCTTTTAAGATTACTGGTTACTAACTTTGAATTTCTTTTCTTTTTTTCTGGAAGAAGTTTTTCGACTGACGTTATTGAAACAAATTCATGTAAGTTTAACTTACGTTTGAGCGGACGTTTTCTTCTTTTCCAATAGTATATGAAGATTGTGGAAACGAGGATGATGACAATCATTAAAGTTATGGCAATAATAATGTATACATGCAGAACCTTCGTCTTTGTGTAATACACATCTTAACAGAAAAAATATAATACAAAGAAAACAAATTATGAGAAAAATGTAGTAAATGAATATTACCCCATTCACACCAACTGAACTTGTTTAATTAGACCGTGTTTTGTAAGCAAGAATTTTTCTTTGCAGTTGCCATCTCATGCAGATGCACATGGGTTAAAATCACCTTGCAGAAGTTGTTTAGTTAAACATGGTTCGGAGCCAGCTAGCATGTAGTGTCAGCGGATATTATTTTAAACTAGGAAGTGCTCGCGAAGTGACTTCCGCACATACGATTGGCCCGAAATTTTGCCTAACACTAGAACAAAAGCTGTACCCTGAAAATCTAAGTTTTTCGCATACTGAAAACTCGAAAAAAGTATTATTTTGACCAATCAGAATGCAGATAATTGATTAATATACGAGATTAAAGGCACATTTATTGTGTATGCGTTGCGTCACGCCCCTAGCTCCGGACCATTACTTAACAAAACTAGATTATTTTACAAATATTGATTGCTGCGCCTACATGTTGCATGTTTTTCCGCTCTAGGTTTTTCCAAATGTTACATATTTTGTTCCTGCGGGGGAGAAACGGGGAGAGAGCGTCTGTGATTTGCAGTTCTTAATCGTGTTACGAGGTCAACATGGCGGACTACAGCGAAGCTTTGTGAAATTTTCATAATTCCATGTTTATTTCCTGAACAAATCGATGCTTTGAAGACTGTTCTTTCTAAGAAGAGTGTTTAAGCTAGTTTACAGACGGGTTACGGTAAATCGATGATTTTTTATGCTATTTCCTTGCTTCTCAAAATCTTGAGAACCCCACGTGACATATACATGCATGTAGGAACACGATTAAGAACGGCAACTCACAGACGCTCTCTCCCCGTTTCCCCCCTCATTGCGGTCATACAGGACAGGACATTCTGATCGTTATTCTTCTGTATATTCAGCGTTAACGTTTATGTTTTATTTCTATTAATGGATGGCTATGATGTTTATAGCGTTTATTATAGTTTATATTATTTGGCGGCTACGTTGACCTTTGAGAAGCGGAAATAAAATTCACTTTGCAACGGAGTTAGGAGACAGATTTCCTCTTCCAGCTAAAACTGACAGACGAGCTACAGAAACTACGTTATACAAAAGCTAAAATCATAAATGTCATCATGTTTACAGGCAAATATATTGTAGTTTCAGCTCGGTTATCTCCTTGATATGTAAATATGCAGTTGAAGAACTTGATCACACGTTTGTCACGCCAGATTATTTACTGTTTTGTTGACCAAACCAGGCTCTTCTGTGTGGGATTTTTTTGATTTTTTTAGCCTGTTTTCCCCTGTAGTATCCCTATGACTTCTTATTGCACCCCATTTTCAAAATTTCTGTTATTTTCATAAGAAGAAATATCGAATTCTATTAATAACCTGATCCACAATCTCAAGCGGCGGGCATTTCCAAATTCCAATTCGACCAGGAATCGAGGACCATCTGAAAATTATCTTCGTGATAACGATGTTATCCTCGTAAAACATGGTAAATTTATTTTATTTATTTTTACATGCCAACTACGGAAAATACCCAAACTCCGTGGACAATTTTGAGCAAATTACCAAGGGCTACTTTTGGGTGCAATCACGTTTTTGAGTTCGTGCATATAAGCAAATTAAGTTGACGAAATATTAAAGCAATTCCAACAGGAAATTTTCAATCAATGCAATTTTACTGGACTCTATTTCTTGTCAAAAAGTCTTGCGTCAAAAAGCCATTGTTTTTTAAGAGAAAATAAGGTATTTAATCACGCATATTTCACCTCGTAAAGTTGGTAGTCTGGTTTGTTGATGTTTAATTTTTTTTAAATGAATGTCATCCTACTGAAAATATTTAATTCAAAGGCAAAAATTCGCTTCTGCCAACTAGCGAGCTACGCAGTTCTTGAAGCCACACACATCCGCCATATTGAAAAGTGTAAAAATAATGCATTGCGATCGTAGCGCAACCACCACCTGTATGTGGACTATGTGCTTTGTTGTCAAAGGTTAAAGAATTAAAATTGGTGCAAGGAATATCGATATTGATAATATCAATCATTTGTACCTTTATCAGTTGTACTGCAATTGGCTTTGGTCATCACTGAAATACAAAATATATAAAATAATTACTGGTACCAAGTTCAAAACATGTGACAAATTTCCGAAGTTGAAAAATGGAGAGTTTTAAATCTACCACAGGGAGCCCAAGCTATGAATTCGTTAAATAGAGTCGAAAACTGAAGTTAAACGACCCGTAACTTTGTGGTTGTAGTCACCCCTATTTTTTATTTTTTCAATCCGCTTTCTTTACCGGGTCCACAACATATTCGAAGAAAATGGAGATATTTTCGTTATCAGAAGTAGAAAATTATCTAAGTTTTCAATGGAAATCCTTTATTCACGAGGTTGACGAAAACGGAGGTAAAACGATGATAATGGTCGTTCTAATTTTACAATTACCTGTAAAATTATTCCTTTAGTTGCCGTTTGAGACAATTACTCAGTGCATCTATTTGTATTTTGTATATTATAAGCATTGAACAAGAAAAGTGGTTCTAAGAGTTTTGTTTTGCACATTAACAAGTAATCTAAAATATGGCGAATATTGGTTCCCATCGGTCGAATACCGTGGTCTTCCTTACAAAATATTTTCTAATCAAGCGTGCATGGTGACCCCTATATTTTTAGGTTCCCTTACATAAGTATCTCAAGATCTGAAAGAGGACGAATTTTGAGCAATTTTTCATTACAAGAAGAATTACCTTAATAAGTCACATGCAATGAATAGTAGAAAAGGTAAGGATTAGGTTAAGTTAGTTTTAGAAGATCTTAAGGGAAGGTGATATACCAAGCAATAAAAAGAAATGAGGAAAAACCTCAATATAATCAACCGTGGCGAGTGTGTGCATCAGTGTCAGGTTATGTATTCCTATATCGGTAATCTTAGCCAAACTTTGGTCAGAAACTTCTTACCATACATTTGGATTCCCGGGCTTCTTATACTGCCAAGTACATTGCTTGCACGACAGTAAAAAGTCAAAGTTTCGTTGGCACACTTTACATATGGGACTTCATGGTATTCCATTGTGCTGACGATTTCTCCATGATCTCCTTTAGTCCACGTGATATTTGGTTTTGGGTTACCTGTGGCACTGCAATTCATGGCTATGCTGCTATTTGTCATGTAGTATCTTGTGGTTTGCATGTTGAACCTCGGCGGATCTAAAATTTAAATAAGAATTAGTATTTTGCTTGGCGGGCTAGCTGTAACCTAGTTGCCAGAAGCAGTCCAGGGGGGACCCCGGATGGGCCTTTCAGTGTTACCTAGTGTAGGCTAGCTCAGTGGGATATTCTTAACAAATGGCCTAAGGTACAGGTTCTTAAAATCTCAAGGAATTGTGGGAATATGCGAAAGTAACATAAAAAATGGACTGATGATTTATAGAGTTTAACGGTTCTAATGGGCAATAATGGACAGAGGGCAGAAGAAGAACGACACACTACAATGGCCCAACAAGCAACAGGGATGTGTCAGTACCTCCTCATCCTCCACTAAATGTGCCCATGTGAATTCCACTCTTACTTACCATACACTGGTAGAATGATCTTTTTCATTGGTCCTCGACCATACTTATTCCATGGAATACAACTGATAGTAATATCTGGTGTGGCAGCTGTCACATTGATGATGTGTATACCGTTACTTGAATTGTATTGCTTCTTTTCGATTTCCATTAGAAAGTATTTGGGAAGAGGGGAAGCGCTTGCATTGCAACTTATTTCCAAGTCCTTATTTCGGATGGCGTACCCCCTGTTTGAATACAGCACAGTCTTTACTGGTCCAAATTCTAGAAAAATAAAATCGTATGTTTATTGTAGACTGTTTGTTTAAGCAAGTAACATTAAAACCAGGGAGGTGCACTATAACTAACATTCAGATATCAAGAGTGCAGTTAACAGATTATAGTCGTGCTGAGAGACAAACTGATAATCTAATTTGCATAATGAGATCATGGTCATGGTGTCCTGTTTATACACCTAATTGCAAAATCGTTGTTGGGTTCAAGATGATAAACCTGTCGATCCCGTAAAGGGGGTTCTGGAAAATGGATATTTATTATTATTATAATTAAATTATTAAAAGACGACAAGAAGCTGAAGCTGTATTCGATGATGTTAGACTATGATGTTAGCACAAGTCAAGAAAATGTATGCAAAATGTGTATCTCATTAACTGGTTTCCTAGACCCTCCTTTGGTCCTTTCGTCTTATAGCTTCTATGTTTCATTTTGAACCTGACAATGATTTTGAAATTACGTTAGGACATTGATGCACATGTAATATCCACAATGCAATTCTTCCTTCCTATATTTAATTATAAGACACTATCGTCTATTTATATAACGTGATATAGGAAGAGGAACCAGTGGCGAAAAAGTTAACTGTAATTTCTCTGACTTCGGAATGCAAATATGGGCCGGGCCGGGCCAGTCATTGGGTTATATATTTATTTATATATATATTTAGTGTCTGGCAAATGTTATCACATTTATCACATTTCATTGCTTCAAAATATTGTTTTTATAAAAGCAAAATAAAAATGGCTTCTTGTGTCTATATGATATAAACACTCTGGAAGTTGTGGAGCACTCAAGAAAACTTCTCTCATGCTCTATATTACTTCAACTCCCATTGTGTTTATATCACAGCAGAGACACGTGCAGCTGTTTTATATGCCTTAAATATAGTCCTTTATTTATACCATAAGGTAATCAATTGGCCATGTGGTATAAATACCTGTAACTATAACTGATGTGCAGTTGGTTGCATTTCCAAATGGGTTAGTCACGTGACAGCAATAGCTTCCTTCTGATATTTTACCAGTTATGTTTAATGACGTCAAAGATGAATTTGCAATGATCTTTTTGGTATCCCTGTGTATCCATTCAACACGAGGTTCTGGATATCCTGTTGCATTACATTGCAGTTTGACTGAATCACCTTGTTTGCAGGTAAATTGTGAGGTGTAATATATAATACGAGGTAAATCTGGTGAAATAAAACACAATTTAAAATCAAGATAATGTGAGTTGTGATACTACCAACTGAGTCGACAACGACATTTTTATATTAATTTTTAGTTACATGTATAGTAGGTTTATGGGTAATACTGACCTAAATATCTGTAAGAATTCTGAATTCTGATTGGTTGACATAGATTATAGTTATGTTACAATGTAGGGTTAACATAAAATAATATTCAAACTTCATACACCAAACAAAATTCAAGCACTTCATTGGCTAGAATCCTTATCATGGCATGTGTATCTGAGGTCACTGTGTCAGAGTGCCTTGTATAGAATTGTATAGACAGTGGACACGAGTGCATTATACACTACTCCTTTGAAATAGTTTTGAATTTCTAGAGAAAGGAATTTAAGCTGGTTTGGAGATGTTTGGGCACTCATGGTACAGCATTGTAATTTAAGTCGTGATGTCAGCGAGAAACCTCACAAAGAAAATCAAAGGAAGAAAACTTTCGTCATAACTCAGGCCTAGGAAGAACAACTCTTTTTACAGTTCCACTACTGAAAAAGACAGGTTGGCAATTCAAGTCTCAATGAAACGACTTAATAAACTCGCAGAGGATTTTCAAAAATAACCTGGTGAAATAAACTATTTCAGACAAAGACTATAATTAAAAGCCAGGCATCCCAGCCACTTTTTTGGAAAACCTGATAGGAAATATAGGCTGTGCAAGTTCTAAATATAGGAAAATATAGGATTTGTTTCTAAATTATATCCATCGTATTCATCGTAATCCATCGTATTCAAAATATAGAATATGAATGGGAAAGAGTGTTGTTCTTTGTTTTAGTCACAACAAAAATGCTAGAAGGTGCATAATATAAATATCAATACATTCAATTTATATATAGTGAATATCGGAGGTTTTCCATTCAATTTATAGGAAATATAGGAGGCTTTCCTGAAATATAGGAGGTTTATAGGATCCTATACAAATTATAGGAAATATAGGAGGTCTGGGATGCCTGAAAAGCCTAAAACACAACAAACTTGGTTATAAATCAAAGGCAAACACATTCGCTTGTTGTTAACTTTGAATTGTAAAATTTTGGTCGGAACTTGCTTTTGCCTTGTTTACAAAATGAGTTGCTTTAACTGAACTGCATTAATAATTATATAACAGTCTTTTGGCAAATTTATAATTAAATTTTGAAAATATGAAATTAAAGCCTATCATTTTTATCATTGACAAGAACTTGGTAAGATTTATATATATTAAACATCTCGGCAAGATCTCACCATGATCTTGCCAATATCTTAATATATCTTGTAATATTAGTAATAAACAAGTTGCGTGGTAAGTATCCATGCATGAGTGATTTCTGAATCAGCCTATTGTTATTTTTCATTTATTTACTACTGCTAAGTTTTATTATTATTATTATTTATTTATTTACTATATTTTAGTGTTGTTAAGTTCTAACTAATTTGATTTTGTTAATCACAGGTATATCTTGCAACATAATACATGTAGGTAACAGAAGATCATGGCAAGATCTTGTAAGACCTTATATCAAGATCCTCAACCTGGTTTATGTAGTTTTTAAACTACTAAAATGATATTGAATCTGATTGAATCGAAAATGAATAGCCGTTTTTGTTTCATACAATGATATAATACATAACCTATATGTATGCTAGTCTGAATTGATTAATAAAGACATGTGACGTGAGTATATATTATGATTACAACCACAGAAAGTTTTACATGTATTAATCTATCATGTAATAATAACCAATGAATATCATACCATATACAAAAAGATTAGTGCAATTTTTGTCCTTGACGTTCTTTGGTTGTTTGGTTGTTTGATTGTTTGGTTTAACTGTGACTTCAAGGCAGTATTTTCCACTGTAACTGAACTTAGTTTTATGGACTGTCAGGGTGACGTCATCTGTACCAGATATGGAAATAGGTAGGATTTTCCCTTGACGTAAATGTATCCAATAACGGTCTTCTCCTCGGTGTCTAGAAGCCAAGTCATAACGGAGCTCCTTTTTAAAGAGTCTAGAAGACAAAAACACTTCGTGCTTCTGTATACTATACTGCCATGTCATGCTTATATTACTCCCTTTTTGCCCAGACGTAAAGGCATTAGGCTGTTTGAACCATACCTGCAGTCCATCTGTAAACACAAATTATAACATTAGCTACATAAATAAATAAGATACATAATAAAGATAGTACTTTATAATGCATGCTCTGATTGGTTAATTTAGCGCGTACCATAACTCAATGGACGGCACGCTGACGTGATGTGATTGAAATCACCAACATAATAAATTATTTATAAATCTGATATGTTATAAAAGAAATGGTCAACGCTCAGCTGTGCATCCATTGAGTTATAGATGCACTTGGTCACTTTTCCAGTCTCTAGGGAGGGCATTTGACAGAAAAGTTCTTGAAAAAGTCAAATCCCCACCATTATGCCCCACCCCCAAACTTAACATTGATGGGGTGCATTATAGGTCTCTTAATTCTATTACGTCATCATTCAGTGGTAAGGGATCCCATGAGATTGCACAATCCAGTCCCAGAAATCAATGCGAATCCTTTCCCGCTCAATGGCGGATTGCTAAAAGAATAGCTTGAGAAAAAATTTATCAAAACAAGATGAAGAATACGGAAGATTCAGAAGAAAATACTTCTCTATTGAGCCTGTTCCACAGGATTTTAAGCTCATAGAAAAACGAATCCACATTATGCTGAAATCAGCTGTGGATTGAAGGCCCCAAGTCAGGGAGCCGTTTGATCCTGAAAGAACCGAGGTAGAAAACTCACAGAGCTTGACACAGAAAAGGAATGAAGACATTATTCAGACAAGAGAAAATACAACTTCGAAGGTATAAAGACAACTCCTCGAAGAAATAAGACGAGTAAAAATACAGCTAAAAGTACTACGAGTGCAGAAAGACAGCCATCAGTGCAAATGCACATGGCTAAGATTAGTCAGGTATCAAAGGCCTGACTGAGCTGAAAGAGCTCCAAGAGAAATCCATCTCATCATTTAACTTGATGGTTACCACGATGACAGCCACATTTGAGAAACTCACTCAATCTAAAGCTTCTCCAAAACGGAAAAGAGACGAACTGAGTGAGTCAGAATCGAGTGATGAGGGTGATAACAAGCCTGAAAACGAAAAGGCGGGACAACCTGCCGACGTATGCAGAGATCGGTCGAGGACCTCCTGTCTCAACCCTCAATTAGCACTCAAAGGCGGATGAGGATGAACTGTTAGGAGAACTATCCAAACTTTATGAGTCAGAAGGAGCTGTTAGCAAGCCAGTAAAATGTAAAACTAGCTTCGCTGGTGGACAAAAATGGTAAAAACTAATTATTTGTCCAAAGAAAAATCCAAAGAAAAACACAAGAAATACAACAGGCCAGAAAACTGTGAAAACTTAACAAACACCAAAGTAAATCCAGAAATGTAGAGCAAAATCTGATCTAATACTAGATCCAGAGATCTCAGAATGCAGAAGCTGGAGTCGAGCATGTTAAAGAGTATGCTCCCCATAGTCAAAATGGCAGATAGACTGCTAGAGTTGAAATCAAACCCCAAACCAGCAACCGAGAAAGAGATGTGTGAATTCCTTCATCTGACAATTAATGGACTCTTAACTTATACTCTCTTAACTTACTCTCATGGGACACTCAGTATAAATTATGAAGTCAATATTAAGAGAAGAGAGCTAATCAAACTGGACTTGAACGAGCAATTTAAACAGCTTTGGAGCTCACAAACTCCAATTACAAAAATGTTATTTGGAGATGATTTGCCAAAGTCAGTGAAGGAAATTAGCGAAACTAACAAGGTTGGTCAGCAGTTATCATCCAAGACAACCCCGAATTCCTCGAACTACTCAAAACAGTATCATCACAAAAGACCAAACTACTCAAGAACCAATATAGCAGCCAGAGGCCTTTTTTTATACAAACAGCAAGGGCAGGGGAGAGAGTCTGTCTAGACCTTTAAAAGGAAGGGAAAGCAGAAGCAGCAACACTGATGACTGCTGAATGCAATGACCACCTAAATATACATTGTACAGGGGAGTCAAACTAACCATGTACATGTAGACTATAATAACACAGCAGGCAATCTGAGACATTGCCTGTCTGTTTGGCAAACTTTAACCTCAGACAACTTTATAATTAATGCTATAAAGGGGGTTACTATTGAATTTGCCAGCTATCCGAAACAGACTTTCATTCCAAAACAATACAAAATTAATTTTTATAACAAAACTGAAGTTCAAATTATAGATAAGCAAATAGAGAAATTAATTTTATTGAATCAGGTGTAATTGAGCAGACAGTACACTCAAATGGAGAATACATCTCAAACATCTTTATCAGACCAAAAAAGAATGGTTCTTATAGACTAATTTTCAACTTGAAGCATAATCAGTTTGTTGAATATCACCATTTTAAAATGGAAAATCTCAAAAGTGCAATCACTTTAATGAGCCCAAACTGTTACATGGCTACTATTGATCTAAAAGATGCATAATTATTATATTGTTTCAATAATTATGCAAAAATGATAGTAAAATACCTTAGATTCATATGGAAAAATCAATTGTTCCAATTTACTTGCTTGCCTAATTTAATAATGTACGTCACACAGGGGAATCCCCAGAATACAATTTATTCAGATGCATCGCTCACTGGCTGGGGGGAGTTCTGAATAATGTATCAACATGGGGAAAATGGTCAGAAGATGAAGCAAAATATGACATAAATTATCTTGAAATTCTTGCTTGCTTCATGACTCTGAAAACATTCTGCTCAGACGAGGAGAATAGCCACATCAAAGCTATGATTGATAACACAACAGCTATTGCATACATCAATAGCATGGGGGGGGGGGGGGG
>JAUUIK010148248.1:0-12310 GCA_032270385.1 Urticina crassicornis | reverse complement strand
TTGAACAGGAGTGGGCTTTCTGGGCCTCCTTGTCTAACACCTGAGCTGGTGGTAAAGTTATCATCTGGTGTGTCGACTAAGGCTGTGGTGGTATCTTTGTAGATGGCCTCTAGAATCTTAATGCAGATTGTATTTGCATTTCTTGGAAAACGGATGTAAATTGACTTAAAGAGCCATTTCCTAATGACGTGGTCAAATGCAGCGCTTAGATCAACAAAGAGGACTTACAAAGAGGACTTACCAACTCAATAACAACGTTTATATGAATATTAGGAACGTTGATGTTTTATAGGGCTTAAGAAAGGAGAGAAAAGACCTCCACCACCCCCACCTCCAAAACCAAGAACTCCTTCGAAAGAAGATCTCAAAAACTCGGTCAACGTTACCATGCATGGAATCAAAATCTCAGAGGTGAGTTAAACATTTATTAACATGTGGATGGGGTTAGTTGATAACTGAAAAATAACCAAGCTAACAATGCTTCTGTTCCAGCCAAAAATAGTGTTCAAATGGAGGATTTATATAAAAAATGACAATTGGCTAAATTTCAAAATAACAATTGGCAATCGGGTATCCTTTCCAGATCCTGATATGTAACATATATACGCACATTATAATTCTTACGTGACGATGAATTTGCTACCTTTGGAATTTAACAGTATTTATCAATTGTTTTCAGTGGAATCAGGATTTTGATTTGAATTTTAAAAAGGCTGTGGCTCATGAGGTCACTGAATTCTGCGCTGAAACCAAAACATGTCTTCCCACCAAACGACGCCTCAGGTAAGTCGTGACGCCTTAACGTCATTTATAATACAAACCGGCTAAGAAATGTATGTAGTTTGATTAGGTATAAGTAGTTATATTTTAGGGGGCATTGCAATTTGCTTGGTTTCATTCAGGGAAATGAATATTATGAATCTCATCCCTGATCGGTGGCATCTTCTTGAGCTCATGAATACTCAAATTACGGGCTTAACCCCTGCATGCCCGTTATGTACCATTAATCAGAGAATATTCTGTTAAAAACTTGCCGCTCAGCCGTTAAAAATATCATCGAAGGCTAAACAAAAGGCCTCATTATCACTTACCTCTGAAAAGAAATGGTTGTTAAAATAAATGCAAACTGAAGTGATTAAAGAGTGAAACATTCAACGTAGTCCCTTATTCAGCATTCAGCGCTTGGCAGATCGTGATGTTACATGCAATCAACTTTGAAACAAAATACCACTGCAGTCCAAAATGTAAACAGGTCCTTTCATTTATCATTAACATATAATCGTTCTTAGATTGAGGTAATGCTGAAATCATATTTTGAAATTATTCACTTTACTTTTACTGCCAAAATACTTTTCAGACGCTCAAACGACTATATTACGTTCACCACGGACCAAGTCCATCTACTGCCAGGCTTTCCGAAGCAGTTGTCTGACTCGTCCAACTCTGATGACATGATTGCTGCTGTAGCATTCTACGTTAAGTTTCCACCTGGAGTCGCCATAGGAGTTACTGACACTCTTGACAAGAGCCTGCTTGTTGATATTGTGAATGGATCTCTCGCTCGTATTAGTAGGGCCATCAACAAAATCCTTCTATCAGTGAATGTGTACATGGCTGACAATCTTAATACCACCAGTGTGGTTCCTACCACGCATAAACAGAACAAAAACATGCCCGAACAACTAGACTCTATCATCGGTGGATCGGTAGCTGGTGTCATTCTTATCGCCATCACCGTCGTTGCTGTGGTGTTTATTTTAAGGTATACTAGTTTTCTTGGTCGGACCTAACATATCGGAAGATCTAACCCAATTGGATTGTAAGAACAATGAAGTATAATGTATTCAAAGAACGAGACAATACAGTGTATTGTTTTGGACATCCAATTGGGTTAAATCTTCCGAAGATGTTAGGTCCAACTGATTTTTCTATACCACTTTTTTGAGTTTAGCAAACAAAGAGAATTCAATTAATGTAGAAATTAAAGTACACCAGTCAAAAACAAAAATATAATTCAGTTTTTCATAACTCACATTCCCTACAATCTGTCCTTCCACATATACTTTTGAAAATATGTCGATCCGACGTAACATCTGAGACAATTTCTTTATTTTGTATATATTCCACAGTTTTACTTTACTTCTATGGTATATAGGAGATGCATTGTTTTTAAACATTGTTAATAGGTGTGATATTTGTATGCCAACCAAACTGCCTAGTCAAAAATCCACATAATAAAGTCAAAGTATACCGTCCTTTATTATTCAACACATCGATACATTACCCAAATATGGGAAAATGATCCTTGATATCTGTCACCTACACATGACAGATATTCTGTGATATATGTCATCCGAAGGAAAATTATGTTTTTATACCGGCGAAATATCAACAAATTTAGAAAATCGAGACAGTCCGCAGAATTTGAACAGATTTTATATATGGTATTTCGGACAAAACGAAGAATACACAGAAGTTTACAATGAAAGTTTTTAAACTATAAGTTAATTATTTATCAATGAAAACAACAAGAGGCTTCGCTGTTTTTTTTGTGTAACTTCCTTTTAAAACAGTAAAAAGGTCGTTAGCAACTGAAACACTTACCAGAGAATACTCGAAGCAGCTGTTTTAGCTAGGCTAACTCCGTCCTTACAATTCAGAATGTTCAGAAAATCTGTTTTTAAATCTTTCTTGGAAAACGAGGTCTTGAAAACCAGAGGCAGATGACGAAGAATAAATTTGGTCTTCCGCCGAGAACAATGACAATCCACCAAGAAAGTATTTAAGAAGTAGAAGATCAATCCAATGCGATAATATTGTACTGTCTGGGATCTCCATTGAACCAAGTTCGCTTTAGAAAGCTTTTGAACGGTGGAAGCAAAGAAATTCGGATGAAAGCGGTTCCCTACATCGATCTTGTACTGAAATTTGTAGCAGCCACAGGGCTCTTTTTTGCTTGCACTTTTTTTTTGAAGTATAACCACTTTACCAAGTAATCCTTTTAGTAGTACGAGACTTTAAGTCCAAATAAACACACATTTTAGAGCTTTTTACCAATATTTTGTGACCACAACCTCTCGCCAGGAGCCTGTCTCAGGCAAAGGTGCCATTCATTCATGTAAACAAATAAGCCTCGCGCAAATGAAACAACTAAAAATATTTAGAAATTAAAAGTGTACACTTTATACATGTTTCTGAGAAGAAATTATGTTTGGTTATCGATGTGTTGAATAATAAAACAGTTATCCTGCTCCTGGTCTTGCTGAATATCGCCTGATTTAAGTAAGTTATATCAGGCGATATCCCGCGCGATCTTGCAGGATAACTGTTAAATATTCTTATAAAGGTTATTGACGGCGATGATGTCGCGCTCTTTTATTATTTAAATTTTACTGAGACATCTGCTGATTTTTTCTTAACAGCAAAACAAAAATGCATAGTTCATTTGATAAATTATTTATATTACAGAAAGTGCAAATCATCAAGCAAACCCGACGACCGACAAGAACTATCAATTATTGAAATGAAGCCTGCATCATTCATAAATCCAGGATACTCCAACGATGGCCTCGAGCTGGAAAATCCAGTCGTCGAAGTTGATATTTAGATTGTTCTTTGTTTGTACAGAACTATATACTGATTATAGCTATAAACGAACTCATCAGGAAGAAGGGAAATCGTTCGTTCTTGCAATCAAATTCGCAGCAAATTGTTAAGCAACTTTTCTAACTTCACTGCGAGCAGGTTAGTCTGTATAACTACCGAAATAGAAAATGTGGAATATAATTCACTGGGATCACGGAAACTTGTGGTAAACACAATCTTCATTCCATAATTTTCCTGTCACCGAACACTTAATCAAACAGGTCCTTGCGGTTCTTCTATTTCTTCTTCAACGGTTCGCCTACGGTTCTAATATATTCATACATAACGATTTACTACAATAAGTTGCACAAAAGGAAAAAGGAAAAGTTGAACTCTTACATATCTCGTGGTAACCCTTCTGCCTTAGACGTCAACACGAACGAAACAAAATAACCCATAATATTATGTTATCAGAGAAACCGCTGAATACAAGATCTACGGATCTTAGGCCCTGTTTAGACGTCAAATTTCACATGTGCCGAATGTAATGCAAATGAGCAAAACCTATTGTTTGAGTTCGTTTGCATTAGATTCGGCACATGTGAAAGTCGACGACTAAACCGGGCCTTACAGAAAATGACATGATGATTAACATGGGGATTTTCTTAAAAGTCGCCTTTGATGGGTCAACACATTAAATTTTAAGTATACAGTATAAACCCGCATATAAGAACCTGAATTTTTCAGAGTAAGACTCAACAGGTTCTTATATAAATGGTATTTACTGGAAAACTAGGCCGGGTATTTAGGTTCTTAAACAGGTTTTTTATTTATAGTTCACTCAACAAAATTTTATAAAGAAGATAAATCAAAGCGATTGCGTTTGTCCGTCTCTTTGGAGAATTCTCGAAAATTCGAAAAATTCTAACTAAGGACAATTACAATGCCAAAACAATGTAAACGTACTTTAAAAAAATATTAATAGGTACTCTTACGGAGTACAGTAAACGATTAATTGTACTGCTCTTGACCAATCAGAATTGAGTAATTTTGTTGAGTGTACTATAAATTTCATAACAAATAATCATATACGCAGTAGTGCTATACTTGTTTCACTTAAAGAAGAGACTACTCTTATAGTTACTGTTGTGGATAATAAATCTACATATAAGGTATCCCCCGTATAAATTTTAAATTCCTTGAGGTTTCATCATTTTTATTACCCATCAGAGCTTGGTATTTGATTATTTTATAAATAAGCACATGTTTGAAATTTTAGGCTAAACAGGTTATTATGTAAAGGGCGTCTAAAATGAAAATTTTAGACCCACAGGTTCTTAAAATTCGGGTTCTTATACTGATGCGAGATTTTACTGTATTGCACTGAGCTGTGTATAAGCATGCACTTTTTTAAGTAGAATACTTTATTATATTTAAAAGAGCTAATAAAGTTGCGCATGTATTTTGTTGTATCGTCATTATATTCTACAATTTATTTGTATGGTGCATTACCCTTTCTAAGTAATTAAAAGCTCTAGGATGCCTTATATGATCATATATTCACAACAATTACTTATGCTTGCGCTATTTTATATCGGTCATTCTATATTATAACAATTCACTTGTAATCTATATATTTTGTGTTTGTAGTAAATTGTTTAATAATTGTTAGCATTTGTAGAGGGAATTTGTATTTAAGAAAGTTGAGTTTAGCAGTTACATGTTGAGCAGATCGCGTTAAAAGTAAAAACAGGAGATCATGCATCATATGGTAAAAACCATTGCTCTAAAAATGCATTGTTTTCCTTTTCATACAAAACTTTTAAAAAAAGTTTAACAAAAAAAGACATGTGGCTCAGTATATGAGGTGGTTTTTCCGCGGCAGAATTCAAAGTCGGTTCTAAGAGATAGCGATGAGTATGACCACAACTAGCTTCCAAGCCGTTCAACTGTCACTGCTCAATTAATACAGTCAACCTGTATATCGAAGATATCCAATATATCCTAACAATCATGATTAGAGAGGTACGTTGATAAATGAAAAGTACTTAAAATATAACTGACTTTAGCACTTTGATTCTGGCTACGCCCCTAGCCTCTTTTGGTTTGACAAAGGGAACATTGATAAATGAACAGCACTAATGTTAATTGTATAAAAGATTTTTTAAATTATGATTGTCTTCAACACTTCGATTCTAATAAATGAAATCTTCTGGATACAATTAGCATAAGTGTTTACAGCTTTAAGTATTGTTTAATAGCTATTAAACAGACATGACCAGCCAACCATTCGATCAGAGTGCTTGTGTTGATTGAAGTATTGTCTATAGTCAGCTTGTATAATTGTATTTCACATAAAAGATGGCTTTATTTTTATGATAAGAAATATACATGAGCTGAAGTATAAAGATCACTGGTTTTTCGTATGAAACCTAGGGTTTGATAGAGTGTATTCTTGTTTTCAAGTGTAAATGGTCGATTTGATATTAGCCCTTCTGACATCCAGTGTGCCTGGCTGCTTATATCTAAACCAAAAATATATATCATGACGATTTAATATTTTGCTCCATGAATTTCCCAAAGTTTTTCAAATAGTTTATGCGTCCCTAACGAGACGAAGCGCTAAATGTTTTCTCTCTATATTATATTTTGATTACAGAAAACTGTATTAAAGTAAGTTAAGATCATAAAGTTCTGATAAAAAAATACAATTCACAATTCAAAAAGACAGTTATATATGTTAATGATCCAGAAAGTGATCACGCGGAACATTTTATTGATTTATTTCTAATGTCGCATGATAAACACCTCAGAAATACATTCACATGCTATGCGAAACATTTCGGTTTATATGTTTAAATACTTTACCACCAGCAAACAAATACCAACATAAATAAGCCATGAAGTGGACCTTTCTTGTCATCCTGGCAAATCTAAGACTGCAAAGTTGTCAAGGTAGGACTATAATTAAATAGACAGTTGCGGGAATTGAACGTATTATATTGACTACGATTTGTTACTTTAATATTTAAATCTCATTTTGTTTTTAATTATTACATATTAACTCAAAAAATATATTCCCAAGAGTGAAAGAATTCGGTTAGAAAATAAACACTCAGTGTTCAATAATGATTATATAGCTAAATCCATTTTTTAAACAATTTATCACATGGTGGCCATTTATATAGACTGCTTCTTGGTACTGCAATGTCACAGTTAAAGTTAATAGTGACAAACGAAAGAGATCAACTGAAGTATTTATGTCAGTGGTTTTGAAAACGGAGAATCAATTTTAATCTAAATAATTATGAATCCAAATAACACTTAGACTTACTATCGTCGAACACACGTCTATCGTAGAAAACATGATATGTAAGTATATCGTTGATCATTATTATTTTGTCACCCAAGATATATATATATATATATATATATTCCTAGTATAATGCGATAGTATACATCCAATAACCTCGGTCTTTGGTACATTTTATTGTAGGTATTACTTTTTTAAGGGCGAGTATAAGACTTCGAAAATTTATGTAATTATCATATTCGAGTCGTTTAAGAACTCTTATGATAAACAGTAAAGCAATATTACTGACCATTCAATTTCCACTCAGCAGTTGTCAATTGTTTATGCGTATTTATATATTGATGATCAGAATGAATGACTATTTTGGAAGATTCATGAGAGAACCACTGATCGAGCATGATAGAAGATACCAAATTATGTTTAGGAACGTCCTACAACTCTAAAATGCATTGTAACAGTTTTTGTTATGTATAAAAAAGCGTTATACATTACTTTTTAATCTAACCCGCCGTAATCTTCACGGTCACGTCAAGTCACTGTGGTAACGTCACGTGCGGATAAGAATAATTAAGTCACATGATTAATATCTAAATCATTTAACTTTCCTTGCTAAATTTGTATGTAAGAGGATTAAAATACATGTTAATAGATCTAGAACTCATATATAGCTTTTATCAATGTTGTCCCACTTGAAATCACTAAATGACCATTCCCTTGAGCTTCATTTCCTTTCAGGTGCTGCGGGGGCATGTCCACAGACCCCTTTAAGTTCGGCCATGCATCTGGCCTTCATTCGTTCGCCCCCAATGTTGATTTTCTTCCGCCGTGCCTCCTTTCCTGGTACAGGAGAAGTTTAAGATACATGTTTTTGTTGCATATAGTCATACAACTAGCTGGTGGAAATGATAGTAAAAGTGAGGGTCGCGTGGAAGTTTTCTATAATAGTACTTGGGGAACAGTTTGTGATGACAGTTGGGATCTTAAAGATGCTAATGTTGTCTGCCGTTATTTGGGTCAACCAAATGCAACAAGCGCACCTCATGGAGCAGTCTTTGGTAAAGGAGCTGGTCCAATATGGATGGATGATGTCAAGTGCCGTGGAAGTGAAACATCCTTGTTTGAATGCCCACACAAAGGATTGCGATCACACAATTGTGGTCACCGCGAAGATGCAGGCGTTTCATGCGGTTACCCGTCACGTAAGTTACTATAAGCTATTTCTAAGCTAATCAATTATGACAGACAGGTCTAAATGTCCACTCGTAGTTTTCATATTAGTCAGTCACCTTAATCGGTTGTTATATAGGTTGTTATAAATGATCTGTATTCTTATTATTTTGATATAATGTTGAATTATTCTTCATATAATTTTGCCTCTTGGTGTCCGTTGTGTGGTAATTAGTTGCTATAGCAACACATATTTCAGTTCCTTGTTGGTTATTAGCTTAAGCTTATATGATTTTCTATTAAAAAAGGTTGATTTATAGTTGTAAGTGCATGTACTTATTACGTCACCAGCTGTCAAATTCAACATCACAGACCTGACTGGAGTGATCACAAGTCCTGGATATCCACAGTACATGAAGCGAGCAAACTACGAGTGGACATTTAGACCTACCATACCACGTCCCTTTGCTGCTCTTTATTTTGAAGAGATCGACTTGGAAAGAATAAATGGAGGGTAATACTAAAAATATGCATTGTGATTCTAATTTCAAATCGTTGGTAATTGTACGCACGCAGAAGAATCGGTATAAATCAGAACTTAAATTCCTGGCGCTTAAGGTGACTGACTACTATTGAACGTTCAATTTGAGCCCACGGTGTGCGCGCACACAAAAACCGCTCAAAACCGCATTAAAAAATCCAAAATTTTATTGAGGAACCATACATGTTTTGAACTTCAATAGGGCAAAACCCCAAATGTGCACGGGACTTTTTTTCGATTTCCTAAAACAACAGGTTAAAAGCAATCTTTTGACAAAGTTTGAAAAAAACGTAATTACTATAACTTACAGAAAAAGCGATTTATGTGCTTTTGTTGTCATCGTTTCAGTACGATTTTCCGTTCATTAAACGGACAAAATGCTTCATTTTGAGCTTATCCTCAAAACGTTCTTCTAATATTTTAAACTAGTTTTCAAAGTAGATGTCTTGAGAAAATTATTTCCAAGTTATGATTTGTTTGTGTAAAGCTTGGTTCCCGCCATTTTTCTTTCGAAAACTTGTCAAGATGGTTATATTTAAAATTCAATATCTCGAAAACCAGCTCGGAACACCCCATTTTTCTTTTCATTTTTGGAATCAGCGTTAATTTCTGTATAAAAAGCTTTCTAAGAAAATTTTCATATTAGTCAGTCACCTTAATCGGTTGTTATATAGGTTGTTATAAATGATCTGTATTCTTATTATTTTTATATAATGTTGAATTGTTCTTCATATAATTTTGCCTCTTGGTGTCCGTTGTGTGGTAATTAGTTGCTATAGCAACACATATTTCAGTTCCTTGTTGGTTAATTTTCTTAGAAAACTTTAAATTCATTATTGCTCGTTGTCTGCTTAGATTTCATTATTAGATACGAGTGATTTTGAACACCTATTGCGGAATATTGAGATATTCACAAAGATACTAATTGCCTTAGGAATGAAATGCAAAAACCTTACAAAACCAGCTAGATTTTATGAGATTTATTTATGTTTTACAGGAAGAGTCAAGTCACCGTCAAAGATTCAAATAACTCTACAGTTATTCAATTCCAGAATGAGAAAAGGAAACGGAGTTCTGGTTGGATCATAAAAGATCCAAGGACAATTCGTTTTTATTCGCTCTTTACAATAAAACACAGTAATGACCATGGCGGTAGAGGGATTCGTTTGCGGTATTACATCTTCAGTGGCTTGCAGAATAATGGTACGCTATGTAGATCAGGTGCCAGCAGGTACATTTAGATGTACATGGAATGAACTTCATATAATTTGTAGTGATTTTTTATATTATCTGATGTTATACTGTGTTGAATAGTAGCAGTTATTAATTTTTTTGTTAAACTATTTTAAACTTTAATTTTTAATTATGACTGGTTTAAATTACCATTTTTAATACATTGTCTCTTAGATTTTAAAATTACTATAACTGTAAAGCGCTTATAAGAACAGAAATGTATAAGCGCTATAAAAATGTTTTATGTATTATTATTATTATTATTATTACATGTAGATGTCTAAACTGACACGAAACGTTTCAAAACTATATTGTTTAAGGACTTGGGGTCTTATTCATTAGCGCCCAAGTATATATATTCCTGCATATACACTTAACTTATATATCAATTCCAGTACGTTTCGAGATACGGCATCCAAATTTATATGTGTGAAATTAAAAGAAAGAAAAGTGTTATCATTATTATTTGTTTAGATTCGTGTAATTCAAACTGGAATGTTGAAGTGTCAGCAGGAGCTGGAATCATCAATGTGTCATGGACTCCCTTAACACCTGGTTCCAATTATACGTATTTGGTCTTGTATAACTTGACAAGAAGAGGCGTTAAAAATTTTACCATGGTCAGCGAATCCACATCAGCGAGGATTGATTATCTTTCAACAAACGCACTATATTCCATACAAGTGGTAGCGTTTGTTTCGTCAAGTAATGCTGCTAGCATTTACAGCTGTCCAAGACGTTTAAAGACAAATCAAGGTAATTATGACAATATGCATGAAAAACATTTCAATTGCTACTCTCTAAGAGTTACATACAAGACAACGTACGTAATATCGATTAGTTTATAATGAATATATATATGAATATATGAAATGCATCTTATGATTCAGCTATCAATAAAAACCTTGACTTCTTACATGGGATAAAACATGCATTATTTTTTTTGGGGTACATTTAATTTTGGTTGATATCCATATAACAAGTAATTGTTACATAACTGGAATTTTTCCATCCTAAAGCACGCGCCGCTCTCATTGGCTGATTCGTGGTCACATCACATCTAACAATGAAACTGTTTCCCGCCAAACGTCTCTGAGCGGACAACATTGCAAAATCTATGACGTCAAAGGGTAACAGTTCGCTGTTACCCGCGAGTGTTGACCAGCGACTTTCGTTGTACGTGAACAGAGAGTGATTGAAGGTGGCGTGATCCCCAAATAATATATATTTTCGCTAAAGCCATTTTTTGTATTAGCTTCCTGGCGTCTTGGTGGCGGAAAATTTCGAAACGAAGGGCTAGTTCAAGTCAAATACAACGACATATGGGGTGCCATATGTGCATTCTTGTGGGACATTAACGATGCTAAAGTTGCCTGTCGTTCTTTGGGTTTGCCTCCAGCAACATTTGCTTTGACCAGAACGGGCCAGTTTCGTATCAGGAAACAAAATGCGTGGGTGACAAATGTACAGTGTTTGGGAAATGAAAGTTCTTTAATAGATTGTCCTCATGCAGGATGGGGAAATCTGCAGGTTTGGTGTAATCGTTATTCCTACACAGCTGGTGTCGTATGTGGACATCCACAAGGTAGGGTTACGGACCTCGTGCATCTGCAAAGAAAGCATATGCATTATATATATCATACATAATTATGTGCCAAATATATTTTGTTTTAAATAACACTTAAAGAAAATCTCCAGTAAGGGCCATTTTGTCCTGCATGCACGCTAACGCTAAGTGGATTCATTCGGCATGGTTGGGCCTGGTAGCTAGACCAAGTAGGTGAGGGAGGTGTCTGTCGATGTACTGTAAATAAGTTTAACTGAACCGAAACTGAAGTGAATTTCTGTGTAAAACGTTTTGTCGAGCTGATCAGGGGTTTTCGAATCTTTTTTCGAGGCCGAGTTTCCACCATATGCATTTCAATGTATAGCTTTTGAAAAAACCACTGGAAAAAATAGAGAACGATATAAAAGATAGAGAAAGCGGTATAAAGAGGATATTAAAGTTATTTTACTTTTTTTTAATGCAAAACATAGCTTGGGCTCCCTGTCATATATTTAATTATAAAATGAGCCATGTGTCATCTTTTTATCCTAGTGGTTAAGTTTAACATTACAAATATGTTTGGAGTGATCACAAGTCCTGGATATCCTCAATACATGGAACAGGCGCACTACGAGTGGACATTCAGACCTACCATATCCAATGCACGTGTTGCTGTTTATTTTGAAGAAATCAACTTGAGCCGCTATCATGGAGGGTATAATTTAATTTTATAACCAAAATTATCCATTTATCCTTTATGTACTGTTTAATACGCGAGCAGGAGTGTTTTATCGGGTTTAAAACCACGAGGCTCCGGCCGAGTTGTTTTAAACCCGGTGGATAAAACACGAGTGTATTGAACTACTTCAAAAACTTCACTTACACTGTTTCATAAAATTCGTTAATTATTGCTAAAAAAGCATCG
>JAUUIK010147694.1:0-12333 GCA_032270385.1 Urticina crassicornis | reverse complement strand
TGTCTTTAGGGGGGGTTGCACACCCCAACCCCCCCCCCCTAAATCCGCCCCTGCAATGTAGGACGGACCCAGACCATGTAGACTTGCGGATGCTTAATTATTCCCTTCAACACTATATTACAGGTGCATTCTCAGCTAGTCATGCAGGATCGATGCAACGATCGGGTATCACTAACCATGAACCGTAAAGTTGGTGGCCATCAAATGCATGTAGGGGATACTGTCCATTACGTAGTTTTGTAGGTGTTATTAATTATCAATAACCTGGCATGGTTATGGTGGATTATGGTCTTGCTTCGGTACAAACTCATCCCAAATAAACTGAGTACAAGTGTTGTTTGAACAGAAGTAGACCAGAATGCACTGGTACGATTTGCTAACCGAGAATAAGCTTCTGCTCATTGCCTAATAATGTATACCGGAGGGCCATAAAGGTTATGTGCCAACCAGGATTCACAATAATGTACAATGTCAGTTGGCGGATCCAGGGTTTTTCAAAACGGGGTCCAGATCGGGGAATAGATTGCTATGACGTCATATTGACGTCATATGGACACAACCCAAAACGTCTGTAATCTTTTTAATCAAAATTTACAAAATATATTTTTCTTGTTAAAAAAAAAAAAGTGGCGTTGACAAAAAAAACGGGTGCAGCGGACCCCGTCGCACTACCCCTAGATCCGCCACTGAATGTGACTTTGCTCCTTCTGCAGTTTGTTTCCAAGTCAATCGATCTCTGGTTGGAATTTTGTATAACAATGGCTTGCGTTTGGGACCCGTAGTCATTTTTTATAATTTGGGTCGAGGGCTGCAAAACAAGGAATTTGACTCTTAAAATGGCTTTCCGATAAATATAATTGCCGCAGGAATCTGGGGGAGGGTCATTAGGGGCCAAGAATAATCTGAATTTTTGTAGCCAGTTTCCTGATGAAGGGAGGAAAAAAATCAAATCGGGTCTTTCCACATCTGACTTCCTTTTTGTTAGCGACACCCACATTCTTCTTCCTTACGCATCACTTTTTGTCGTTTTTTGTTTGGCTGTGAAATGAGAGGTTTTTTAATACTACTGGTCTTGTTCAAGGTTATTCAGTGCATGCCTGATGTTTGTAGTTTTCCATGTTTTTAGTCGCCCATATAAGGAAACATCCAGAAAGATCAATAGCCCACTTTCGATATATTAAATATTCTGCTTCACTTCGAGGCTGGGATGCTGTGAAGCTGAACACCAAAGAAATGTCTTCTTATTCCCTTGGGTCTCAGTGTAATTTCTCTTGTTTCAGCATCTCAGCCTCGGATTGAAGTTAGAATTTTAATATATCGAAAGTGGGCTATTCTGTTTTAGGTCGTTTCGTTAGTAATTTGACTGATATAGTTAATCTATAGGAGAAAGAAAAAGAATCCAAGGGGGAAAAGAATCTATACAGCGAGATCATGTATTGTGGGTATTTTAAGTACATTAAAGTCCAATTTCTAATAGAAACAGTAAAATAAAGCCATATATATATATATAAGGTTTTTTGGCAATAAGACTTTCATACTTTTTCGACATTTAGCCAAAGCCAAATTTAAATTTAACTGAAAATTAAACATTTTAAATTGAGGTCCATAATTTGTTTGGTCTTGATCGATATGACCTATGTCAACCCTTTTTGAAATAGGAGTGTATTACATTTTTTTAACGACTGTCAGTGACCATAATTATCATTATTATTATCTTTTATTATTATCATTAATTTAGCTGTTATATTTCTGTTTCTGAGCCATTGACATTTGGGCTTCCTGTGTCCAATATTCCACAGGTAACCCATAAAAAGGAATACTCTTATCTTAAGCAGTTTGAGGTATTCCTCAATTTTGCATAGAATCAGGAGAGATGTCTAAAAAAGATAGGATTTTGTAGTATATGCTTGATGCATGTTTTCTTAAAAAAGATATTTCCCCTTTTAAAAATACATATATATATGGTCTCTGTTCTCCGCCCGACAGCAGAACTCTTATCGTTCAGCAAACATTTAAATAAAATACGGACTATACATATAGATTCTCTTTCACGATTGAATTTAGCATTCTTCTGATCGTCCAAATAACTATAAAGAGCAATGACTGTAAAACATTTCTTATGTCGTTGTTGTTGCATGTTGTCGTTGTTGTTGCATGTTGTCGTTGTTGTTGTTGTTGTTTTTGTTTGTTAGTGTAAAGGTAGGAAATAAAGCTGAGGGGGACAGTTATTTCTCGCATTGAGTGTTTTTTTATTTATTTTTCTTTAACCCGAAAAAAAAACATGCCGCCATAAAAACTTTTTTGTTCTTTTCTTTCGTGTTATTTTTCCAGTCCAGTTTTACATGCATTTTTAAAATCCAATCGTGGTTCAAGATCTCACAAGTCAAGATGAGTAAAAAAACTACCGTGAAATCCCGGTTATACATGTTGTATGCCCTGAGATTATACCTCCATAAGGTGTATGAGTGAGCTTCAGTAACAAATGGGCCTCCAAGTTCTATCTAGCCCCCTTACATAATAAAACAAAAGTTCTTTCTTAGTTATTTATCTATGGGCTACGGGCTTCCTATGGTAAAGGGCAGACATGTGGGAAAGCGAGGAGACCACAGGTAGACCGCAAAGAGATATAATTGTATATATTCAGACAGACGTCGAGGAGGCTTCCCCTAGCCTCAGTATACACTTTTGGCAAATCTCCTCATTATTCCCCTGATAAACTTATTCTTCAAATTTGGTAAACCCCCCCGCTACTGAGCTTTATAACACTACATATCCCCCCTAATAACTGAAGTCCCCCTGATGGCTAAATTCAATACATCCATACAGCTATTCATTATCCATTTCTCCAATTATTATTATTATTATTATTATTATTATTATTTCTCTTCAGATCTCGATATCAACTGAAATCACTCTGCCAGTTTTAACGGTTTTTCTATTTATCAGTTTTTTGTTTGTTTGCTTGTTTGCATACTAATAATGTATCTGTAACTGACACAGCCTACAATATAAACTTGGATTTACCCAAATGTTAAATATTCCTTGAAGATATTAAGATCCGAACGCTTTTTTGTGTATTTTCTTTGATCAACGCATTAAACGATATAATCGCTCAAAAATGAGGTTTGTGGTTTACTAATCTTACGGTTTAAGGTTGCTAAGGTACTTTGGGACGTCTAAAATCACTTCACTTCACAATACAATGTCAAAACCGAAAAATTCACATTTACAGGCTTGTGGAGCCTCGTTTTGAACCGGTACTGAAAATAGCACGCTTCACTCCTAGGGGCATTTAAAAAAAACCTTCAAAATCACAAAACAAATAATCCAAAAATTCACGGCATTTGTAGACCGGCTATCGAATCCTATACTGCGGAGTATAAAAGTATACAAGTATGGTTTATATTGTCATGGGTTCAAATGTCATATTTTGTACTGACACAAACGCTCACTGATTCAGTAATGTTTTACTGCCGATCACGAAACACTTCGTAGTTGTTTGTATTGATAAACGAGGCTTTCGTGTGACTTTCATATTAGTGAGATCGCTTTAAATCACAAACGTTGACAAGAGAAAAAAACTTAATTCAAGACTAATTATTTAACTGGTGGCTCTAAGGTATTACACGTGTAAAACAATCGTCAAATAACTCTTAGTTTTGTTTTTGAACTAAGGTTTATTATTCAGAGTGAAAACAAAATCTTACGATACTGCCTAGGGAACCGTACATGTAGATTGATATCTCAAGCGAATCAGTCGAATAGGAACCACAGAGATTTCTGCTAACCTTTTTTTTCTTTTAAATAAAGCTCTTATTTTACTTGTTTGAAAATGTTAGATTTGGTTTATTTTTTTCGAGCCTTTTCTACGCAGAACAGTCGACTTGAAATTTCAAATACGAGAAGCTATTAAATCATGGAGGTTTACCAAATGAAATATCGGCGAGTAAGAATTTTAGCGAGACTACGTGGCCTGGCAGTCTATATAAATCAAGGAGATATAAATTTTTTTCTCAAATCCGTAAAACAAGATCAACATTTATTAAGAGCTACTTAATGGATTTTTAGGTCCAATTATAATGCATGTCTGGTTATCTGTCTCTTTCAATTCAACTGAACCCCGGAACTCTAAATTTAGAAGGCAAAAACGTAGACTGAGAAAACCTAATGCCGGGATTAGTTTTGGTTTTGATCTGTTTTTTTTTTGATTATGTGTGTGTGTGTGTTTACAATTTGAATTCACTTTTTCTATGTTCAATCAGCAAGACTAACAATGTTTGAGACCAAATGAAGTTCATTGTCATATTTATTTACTGTCATATATACATCGACACAAAAGCTTAAAGTTTTTGATCTTCATCGCTCGCTTGACTTCAGTCGCTAACAAAAGGCGATATTAAGAAAGCCTCAAGACACTGTTTAGTCAGGTTAAAGAAACTCAAACTGTTTGTACTTTATCCGTGTGATATTAAGCTATCTTTTATGTTTTGTTTCAAAGTATAGACATATATTTTAATGTTTATGTAAATGATCATAAAAAACCTTCTTGTTAGACGGTGAATGTATACCTTCAAATATCAACTTACAAAATAAGTGTTGTTAGTCTAGTTTTTTTAAATGGACAGGTATAGTTTAAAAAACAGGCAAGCGAACAATTGTATAACTTCATTGGAAACCAAGCTAGTTCGGTCAAAACCTATCAATGATGAACCAAGTTTGCTCTCATCGGTTTGCCGTTTCAATAAACCTTTGGTTTGGGCGTTTTGAACGTTATATTTAAGAGCTGTGTGAAATTTTCAGCCTTCTATGAAGAAGGGTATATCTTTGTTTTCTGACAATGGCCATTTAAGCCAGCTTTGTTTTGCGTTTGCCATTGTGTATCTTCATGCTAACCACACCGAAAAATATGGAAATATGGCTGTCACAAGGTTTGATTACGTCGTTAGGAACAAGTAGAAGTAACAAAAACACAACACACTAAATCAAGGATGTTTTTAAAGCAAAATCTCGTCATTAAAAAATCGAACTTGTGTTTTCACTAGCTGGTTTTACTAACTCTGGCTTTACAAATCGATTATAAAAACCCAGGAAAGTAAAAGTCATTAGATTCAAGACCAGATTAACTCGTTCTTTTGAACCATTTAATTTACCTTTTGTTTATTTTCCCTTTTTGTTGTGTCTATTTTAAGCGAGCTTTTTTTGAAAATCGGCTTTCTGCCTGTTCGAATCCAATGTCTTCGTCTTTGAGTAATTCTTGAGATACTCTTCAGTTTTTGATTGACGTTTTCTTGATTTATTCCGTCTGAAACTGTTCTTACAATCATGTCGAGTTAGCGTGATGCATCTTGGTGAAATCTCGGTCAATAAGTAGCGTTTTTGGTGGGATCCTTTTGTCCTAATAACCTCAACATTCACGGAGGCTTAACTTGTTAGTTTAGCTATCACCCTTTTATTTTGGGCAATGTGCCTTCGTTTAGACACTGACGTAACAAGCATCGATTCAAGCCCTCGCCATTCGTCTATCGAAAAGATTCAGGGGCGTCGCTTGATTATTCTACCGCACAAAGGTTCACTAAGATCTCGAGCATTTGAGTTCAAAACCTTTAATGAATAGTTCTCCTTCTTGGTCAGTCCTCTGTAAGCTTTACAAGTCTTTCTTCCCGTCACGTGACTAGATTCCCTTCAAGACTTATCCTTCCTTACACAGGTTGGGATTCCAGGCGTTTAAGTTTGACCAGTTTAAATTTGAAGCTTAACTCGATTCCTGGAATGATGTTTTTATAAAATGAACGACTTAAGACTTAACAATTGTAGCAAATTCGAGTTAATAACGGTGCTCTGTCAGAAGAACTCATCATTCTTACAGCAGTATAGTATTATACAAAACGTGTATATACATCAGATCTATATATATGTACAAGTATTGTTTGTCACGCTATATTCAACCGATTCGACTCCATAATCCTTCTTTGAAATGAGTTATTTAACGATTAGCTCAATCTGTGTGGCCGAAGGCAGCAAATGAATAACCGTTGTCCTGTTTTAACAGCTCTGTTAAATTAGAGATATAGGTTTTAGCAAGTCGAAGTATTTCCACCTGAGTCATTTTTCGGTCCGACGAGCCCGCACTAATGTCGTCTGGTACTACGCTTTTTAAAACTTGAAAAGCTGCATTCAGTCTGGCCTTTCGGCCACGTTCTCTTTCATTTCTCCTCAACTGTCGAGTTGACCTTGTATTCGACTGACAATGTCTACGAATTCTGTGTACTTCGCTTCCTTCCTTGTGGTGTTTGTCGACACGGGTTACTGAACTGATTGATACTGACTTGTGTTGGGGCTTCTGTGTGTCGACACCGTACGAATACGCTACGTCTTGCACTCTTTTCACTAAATCTTTACTCGTGTGCGTACAATACCTTGTAGCTTGAGGTACTGCAGTAGAAATGTTCACAACTGAATCCTCGTAGCTCATCATCGCTAGCAAGCAAATCCACAGTTCCGTTGTTGAGTTTACAAACCGACGACCACCAGTCTGGAACAAGACAAATCGCAATTTAGTGTCAAAATATTAGACCAGCTTACACGACAAATTTTATAGACCTATCAGAATCAAGATTTAAAGCTCAGGTATTTATATTGATTGACGAGAGTGGGTTTTAATCTCGTTATAGTTTTCTTCTAAACAATATGATGTATACTCTTAAGTGTGTTAAATATATATATCTTATTAAAAAAAAGTTTTGAAACAAATCGGTCATACCTTGTACGAACTGCTACTCTGATGCACTGGAGACTGCTATAGTGGTTGTAAGAGGTTATTCCCCGAGTGACTGTGTTTAGGTGTGAGACTGAAGGGAGTTCCCATTGACATTGGCACGTGTTTTAAGTCCTATGCTGTCGGGTGAAACAATGCCGACTCCGCGACCATACCCAATAGGACCGACCTATAAAGTCCACTTCATATTTCAAGAACATTGAATACCGGAATAATGAATTTTACAATACGAATTCTCCTTAAAAAACCACGTGCACTTAGTATTATTACATTTCCGCGCCAGATAACAAAGATATATATGACCCTTTCAACATTGTCCTGTGATTGGGGCAAAATGTGAAATATTAACAAATTGACGCATATTCAATGAGCCCTAGACGAGAGGCGTGGGTTATGTGTCCATCCAAACACAAATCAGAGTCTTTTTTGATGTTTCCTCTGTTTAGTATGCCCCCACATACGGTCACAGTTTCAAAAGAACTACTTGATTCAGAGCTTTTCATTTCGTCAAGTTTTGTAAAATCACACTCAATGAGTCTTTGCATGTGGTAAGACAAGGGCGGAGGATCAGGATCGTTTGATATGCACTCACGCGTTTCTTTACTTTGTTTTAGTCAGCGTTTCCCTCGAGGGCGAGATAAAAGGGGTATTTTCTCGCGATTCGCTGGGTAAACCATTGTAAGTGGACACTAGGTTCACGCCAAGACCACTTGCGCATGCGCAGCCAGGAGAAAAATAACGACGGAGTCTGTTTGACAGACTTTGCACGGTTTAACCAAGGCCACAGTGTCATTCAATATTCTCCAAACACGTCATACCCCCACGAATAATGATCAACATTATGTTTTGAGTTGTGTTTTTGAAAGGGAGTGACAAAAAACACTGTTGGTCTTCCACAGACGCCCTCCTCAGTAACAGTTGTAAGTCGCACCTGGCTTAATGAATATAGAAAGAGTATACAATGCATCCTAGGATGAATAAAACTTACTCAATGGTCCCTGCCTTCATTTCCTAATTAGCGGCTGACTTTGGAAATACTAATGACCTGGTTTTTTTTTGAACCGAACCGATTGAAAACCTGAGATTGAGGAAGCTATCTTCGCTATTGTGTCATCGTACGATGGATTTGGAACGCGAAGAGAAAGTAAGTGTCAACAGAATGGGAGTTTACCATATCAATACTGTTACTGCTATCGCATGTTATTGTGTATGGCACTAAAATAAATGGTTTGGACGGAACAAAGAGCTAAATGGATGTTCCCTATCGAGGTTATATCGAATGGCACATGAGCCTGCCTTGTTACCTATCTGACTTCCACGATTCTGCCATATGAAATAGGCTCTAGCACCATCTTAATTACATACATTGTTGTGGTTTGGAGCAAGTTAATTTTAAGATAGTTGCCATCTGGTCGATTATGTGAAAACCAAGTAGAACAATGGGCCACATGGAGACCCAAGATAAGGGCGAAACTCTATGTTTGAATGCAACACCTTTGCAGCTGAAGAACTCGCTTGCATGGTGAGTTATTCATGGGAGCTTGTAAATAACTGGGAAATGCTGGTCGTTCGACAAGGGGGAAAAACTCAGCTGAGCCACAAACGATACTCACTATTCCCGTATTATTTTCCATTAAAAGGACTGTCATAAAGGAGTTTCGTTTTTTTCCCGAGAGAGCAAGCTTATGCATAGTTAATTAGCAAGGACACTCAATAGGTATTCTTCCGTGTCACTTTTCTCTATTCTTTTGTGAAAAATCCCCTTTTTCTCCAAAGAGTTGAGGTGTGGTTTTTCTTTTATCTCCTCGTAAGTTTTGTTTAAATAAACTCGACACGTTCTAAATGCATTTAGAAATAATAGAGCTCAACCCCTCAAGCCCCAAACCGTCAAATCCTGCAAATCCAAAGGACATTAGGGGATTACAGTATAGGCCTTTGGGGAGACAATTGGAAGGAGTTCTAAACGTTTTAATGATGTGTCGTTCGTAGATTTCTCCTTTTGTTAGCCAGATTTATTTTAAGAGGCCACACACACTTTCTCGATTTGTAAACAACGTGATAAAATACGATGTGAAGTGAGTACACTCCTCCCTCAATCAGTGTAGGGGAATTGACATAGCCAAATGGGCTTACATACACAACAAGACTGGGGGCAACACCTTCATTAGGAGATTCGATCAAATGGCAAACCAAAATCTATCCCTACAGTGCAACAGAGAAATAAGCTCCCACATAATTCATCCTAATACATGTCGATAAAAATGGCAGCAACCAAATGTGGACTAAGACAAAAAGGAACGTCGATTTCGATGTGTAAGTTCCTCCCATTACTCAAAGTCTGTCATAATGAAATATGCATGTCTGAGATTACTCAAAGTATTCCACAACTTAATCAGGTCGTTCAACACCGACCACCGACAAAATCGTCGGATAATTTCCTAATCACATAACTATCCACATTGTTGATAGTGTTTTTGATTAGTGAAATAATCGATGTTTTCACAATTGATAATGGACCTCATAGACGTGAACTCATTTGCATATTTTGAAGTCCTGGTGTGAGTCGCGTTTGAACAGTCAAGTGATATTCCCCATATGTAGGCTCCATATTAATGATTTTAAAGCACATTGAGTTAGAGATCCTTAAAGAACATGTGTCGTTAGAAAAGATGACGAGTGGAAAAATTGAAGTTTCTGGATCAAAGGTCATTAAATATTGGAGGTAAAATAAAGCTATTTTGACACTTTTTTCAACTCACTCTAAAATGATAACTATATCGACTTATCGCCTGTTTTAGCCTACCCATTGTAACAACGATTTTTACAATTTTTACTTGGCACGACTATACTTCCTTTATACGATTTACTATTTTTAAACCCCAAAATAACTGTTTTATTTTCTTAAAACTTTATTGTTCTTTCAAAGTCAATAAAATCCTTTTTAAATCTAAAGTTGTCACGAAAGAGAACAATCAGATTGAATAGGTTTTTAAATAGTCTCGTTTTTTTTTTGTTCTTAAAAGTATTTTGAAAATCTAGTCTTCCCTGGGTTAAGAGAGTTGCTTCGTTCTCTGATAATTTCGAATTCGTGTAGTGAACACAGCAGGGCTTTTTTTTCTTTCTCCTTGGTTAACTAGTTTATCGTTCACAATAAAGACAACTCAATTTGAATATCGAGACATTAATTAATTGAAAAGTAATTACCAACGTGATGGCTGAGCTCACAGCCAAAAACAGACTTTATGGTCATTATGCCTCGAGTTTCAAAGCTCTTATTAAGAAAAAAATCAAATCAATCCAAACCAAGTCAAAACGAATTTCACGAGTGAGATTAATGTGGGAAAAATGATTTTTTTAGAATATTTATGCATTTTCTGAAACATAAGTAGCATACGTTTACAATAAAGTCCGCCATATTTTCTAAAATAAGAAAGCCACCTGCGCATGCGCAGACAATTTTCTAAAAGAAAACTCGAAAAATAAAAGTCTCTATCCGACATTTGCTCAATAGTTTAAATATCTTTCAGATAATGAATTTCATCTCCAAAACATGTGTTTTGGAGATCAGCTTCTCAGATAGTTTTGAACGCTTTTGGGGATCAGCTGTATCAGAAATCAGACGGGTTTTGTTCAGAGTTTTGTTATGTCGAGCCTTGTTTTTGTGTTGTGAGGTTTTGTTTGAAGTTGATGTTATTAGCCTTAAGATACGTTAAGTATAGTTATTGAGCTACGCCAACAAACTCTAATCTCTAATGTTTTTAAAAACTTACATTTCTTTTGGTTATCCGAATAACATGGTGTTTTCAATTTTGTGAAAAATACGATCAAATTAAGGAAACTCCTCTAAAATACACAATTTTCCCGTCAAAATCATTTAAAACTTTTCAACTTCTTTTTATGGCTGTATTATGAAGTAAATAGGAGGCTTACAGCCTATATTTGATCGTATTTTTCACAAAATGGAAAAGCCCATTTTAGTTTGGAACGCGTTGTCGGTGATATCGGTGTCAATTATAGGAGAATGATAATGATAATAATGATAATGATCTTGAATTTATATAGCGCACTTATATATGTGGATATATTCTAAGGCGCTTTACAAGTGTGAAATGACGGACTGCTATTTAAGGCGCAGTTTGCAGCCACGCAGTTCAGTTACAATCATGAGTGATGGTTAGTAATGTGGTGTAGACATTGAAGATGATCACTGCCAGAGTTTCTTTACGTCCTCAGTGGTTTTTCAATATCGGTTAGTAATGAAGTGTGGCCCGGAGAGACGGGACCGCCATTTCAAGTGGTCATCCGAGCCATGGCCACTCGACAGTCTAACTGTTTGCAGATGTGAACGTAGTCATCAAACCAGCTGTTTTCCGAGGCAGCTTAGATAACTTGCATGCCCGGATAATTTCACGATAGAGTTTGATTCACTTATAAACCAGACGTACAAAGAATGTTTATATATATGTACTAGACAATAATGAATGAAAAAAACTAGACACAGTTCCAACCACGAAAAACATAAGTTATTTAGATAATTTACACACAAACCTTTGAAGAAAAAGAACCGTTGGATTAGAGGCAAAACTAACATGGAGGTTTTACAACCCCAAGTTATTTCCAAAAAGAGCGAAAGAAACTTCCATACCATGCCATAATTACGGGAAGCTTAAAAGAGATCTACAGCTAGGCTTTTCACGTACTGGCACATCATCAGAACTTGAAATTGAAATTGTTTATTTGCTTAGTTTTAATGTAAACTGCTTTCTTATTAAGTCTTTGCGTAGGGTGTCTGTGACGGCAACAGAAGGGACACTAAATAACACTAAATAACTTCAATCTCTATTATATTTATTATTGTTTGATTGTCATATGTATAGTACTGGCCCCATCTGTAATTCAGCAACTAATGCAATGAGGGAAATAGAACTAACTATTATTCTAAAATAATATTACCGGCAAAAAATATAAATATCTTGACACTGTTAAACGACAACGCAATCATTATAAAAAAGTAAAATTTTGTAAATTTGTCTATTAGCGCACTAGGAGTATTTGCCAATGAGTCGTCGGTCTTTGTGGAAATGTTAGAAGATGTACGTTTTAGCAAAAACCTCCCTGCATGGTTTTAGTAAGCAACACCAAAAGTATATTATAAAAAGAATAACTAACAAAGCCATCAGAACAACATATTACATTTTTTGCTGCAGGAATAAGGAATGGTCTGATCCCGAATTATTAAGTTATTAAAATTGCAGCACGCTTTTCTCGTTATCATTTTTCTTTTAACTATTAGTATAAGTAGGTGTTTGTATTAGTATTAGTAGCCAATTGTAAATTACCAATTAGTTGCGAGATTTACGATTGTAGATTTAGGAATATATTCATTGAAATAAAGTTTACATCATCATCATCATTATTATGATATTTATTGTATTATTATCATTATTGCTATTATCATACCTATATCCTATGTAAGATACTGATAATGCAAGGGCGGATCCAGCCAAAATTTTAGGGGGGGGGCTAATTGAGTTTAGGGGGGGGCTAATTGAGTTTAG
>JAUUIK010147361.1:0-12358 GCA_032270385.1 Urticina crassicornis | reverse complement strand
AAGGGGTTTATTTTTGAATTAAGTTAATTTTGAGAAACTTGGTCCCAGTCCCTTGCTCGATATGGAAAAGGCTAATTCAACAACATTGTCCGAACATTTTCGTGACCGTAACTCCAAGTACACCACGTGCGCGTTAGGGGCCAATCGGTGAATTGAATTACATCGATTGTTAACTATAGTCTGTTTTGTTATAATATGCAAAACGAGTTTGACGAGACATTGGAAACTAAGGAATAGAGAAGGTAAGAGAACGTTGTTTTATAAAGAAAAGACATGCATATATGCATACATTATTTAAAATGATAAAAGTCTGATCTATAGTAGGACGCACCGTGACGTAGGCTATTGTTGTATGAAATGCAAACCAGAGTTCGATTGGCTTTTTAGACAAAGCAAGGCACAGAATGTATTGTTGATTTAGGCTGGCTCATTAACATCATAAAGTAGGGGCGGATACAGGGGGGTTCTGGGGGTGTACACCCCCATCCAGGAACCATCCATTTTGTGCCCCTTTCATGTGGTAATTTAGTATATTCATATCCAATGTAAGGAACTAAAAAGTGCAGGCGCGGATCCAGACCAAAAGTTGACCGGTTTTTTAACTCAACATGAAACAGCGACTCCCTACACCACCCATCCTCCACATCACTCATACTCAGTCCCTCTCTTTTATGTAAAGACGCCTAGCTGTTCCATCTAGTCGCGCTAGTCCACTTTGTGATGAGTTTATTTTCATATTTGTTAAAAGATCGATAAATGCCAAAAGAAAAAGTACGAGAAAGCTTGCAAAGAGTCCATGCAGTATTTAGATCACTTTTCTGTAAAATTGATCTGTCGACAGTAAAATCTGAAAATCTCACCGGTCTCCGTAAACCGGACTGCAGTACTGGGTTCCGTTGGTTAAGAGAATTGACTTTTTTTAAATTGATATTTGTTTATTGACACTTTAAACAATTAATTTATAAGAGAAGACAGAACTTGATTGTTGATATTTTATAACAAATAAGTAATTCAAAATGGCCAAAATTATTGCCCCCCCCCCCCCCCTCCGAGGTCCCTGATTATACATAGTGAAGGTCCATTTCTATATCAACTGTGAAATAGTATAATCTGTGAAGGTTTTGTATTAAAAAACAATACTACACTAACGTAAACGTTGACAGGGATGTTTAGTTATTCAGTTTCGTTACAATTATCAATAAACACAGTGTTAAAAGTTACGCATTAGTAGAGTATAGACATTTATTGTGATATTAATTCAGGTGCGAATATATAACATAAACTTACGAAATCACGCGTGTGTTATATATTTGTGTTAAAAATGGAATGACTTGAAACCCCTGTAGATATTAAAAATAGTTCATCTGGTAAGCTTTTTAAGAAATGTTTCAAATAGTTTCAAGGGGAGGGGGGTGAGGTCGGCAAAAAGATTCATGCACTAATTTTTTACTCATCACATACAGGGCAAAATTACTTGATGCTGATTGGCTAATGAAGGAGGGCTTTTTTCTTTTTTTTCTTTTTACTAAAAAATGACGCGTTTGAACTCTGAATAAAATTCTTTCGAATCATGACTGATCATGACTATGTTTGACTTGATAATTCAGGACGATTGACAGCGCGCGGCAATTATATTGGTTTCTTAAAGAAGACTTTTTTCGTTGAATCTTGCCTTGTATATGATAAACGGGTAATCATATGGTTCCTCGTAAAATTAAGGATTAATTTCACTTGTGTTTTCAAAGTTTTGAAAACACTCGTGAAATTAATCCTTAATACAAATTCACGCGTCATGTATACTTTATATACGAAAATTAAATCTACTCTTTAGACATAATTTGAAAAAACCCCCAAAAAATTCACGAAATCGAAAAAGACGATGAAATATTTCCCGCGCAAACAACTAGTTTTAATGCGCATGGGTGATTGAATGCGACCGCTGACCAAGCTTTGTTTTGATCATGGAGCTCGAACATGGCGGATTAGTGAAGGAAGAATATCAAGAAATAAGGACCATTTTCAACAATGGAAGAGAACCGATTGGACTCACAAATGTCGTGGTCGACCCTTTCCAAGAACTTATCTGGACTGGGAACCAATCCGTAAGTGAACTCGTTGGAAAATGTTATAAATATAAACATGTCGGTGATTGTCCCATGGCTTGTGAATTGGTTTTTCGTTGTTTGAAAAAAATAAATTAAACTGATAAATAGATATTCGATAAAAGTTGTTTAATCTTTGTGAACATGAACCATAGTTAATGAAGGTTGTTGTTGTTGTTTTAGTTCGCCTACACCTCGAACTTTATAGGTGGAATGCACGTAAAGACTGATCAAACGTTTTTCTTTGTACCAGGGGCACATCACGTCTTACTATGGACTTCAACTACAAAAGTACACTGCGCTACAAGCACATCATAGTGAAATACGGCACATGCTGATAGATGATAGGGGAATATTAACTTTGTCCTGTAATCAATTACGCTATGGCAAAAGAACAGGGCTAAGAATATTTAGTCTAAGGTATAATACGAACAAAGGGCACATGGTGATATATAAGATATGTAGAGCAGCAATTCATAGATAATTTGACTGACATTCTAATATGTATCAGTTAAATTCCTCACCCCCCCCCCCCCCCCCACAAAATCTCAGCTGATCCTGAGCAGTTGATAAAATTGAATGAATATGGGCCTTTATCAAGCGTTACCATCTTTAATCCCAAAATAATAAAATCAATTCACATATTGACCCCTAGCCATCACGCGGTGTACTTGGTGTTCCAAGTACACGAAAATGTTCGGACATCGTTATTCGGACACTGTACGATGGTACTAACTTTTGAACGAAATGTCAACTTGTTTTATTTATTTAGTTCTCTAAATAACACCAAAAAAACTCGTTTTTTAACTCCAGAAAGAAATTATCCTATTGTTATTTAGAGAACTAAATAAATAAAACAAGTTGATATTTCGTTCAAAAGTTAGTAGATCATATGGTGTCCGAACAACTATGTCTGAACATTTTCGTGTCCTGAACACCAAGTACACCACGTGATGGCTAGGGGTCAATTGGTGAATTGTTCTGCCCCCCTGGCCTAGATTGAAAACTCTTCAAAGTGAGGCTAAGTGGACAAAGACAATAGGTTTCTTTTCAAGATGGCTGCCGAACTATGAGGGTTTTATGGAATCTTTTTTTTTTAATGTCAAAATCTGATGAGTTGTTATCAACTTGTTTGTTTACATAGTGAACCAAGTATGGTAAACCTGCAATGCATGCTACAAAGAGATAACAGCAATTTGTTGTTAGCGGGTCATCAAGATCACATGATAGAAGTAGACTTGAAGACTGGTACTGTTACTGGAGAGGTAAGCAGTTATATTGACTAATGTAGCTTTTGGATACCACAGGTATCCCAAGATATTTTTTTGTGCTAACATAAGTTGTTTGCATTAGGTCGAAGTGGACCCCGGTACAGTCGTAATGAAATGGTCTTCTAGATACATTTGCTGTGGTGATACAAATGGCAAGGTAATTCAAATATGAACTCAACTTATTTTCCTTAATTTTGTTACTAAATTTTCTCCAATTTTATGCCTTTTTCTTTCTGTTGCCAAGGTTACCTTACGTGATCCTGTCAGCCTCAGATCAGAGCATGTCCTGGATGCACATTCTGGAACACTTTCAGATTTTGTTGTTTCTGGCAACCTTGTAGTCACTAGTGGGTTTTCTTCAAGGTAAATAAAAGAATAACAGACGACAGGATTGTGGTCCATAGACCAAATAACAACTTCTGCTGCCATCTTTTTATTGAAGCAACAAAGCCTCTGCATCAAAGAAAGGCTGGAGTTAATGATAAAGATGTCTGTAGGTGTCTAACACATTTGACAAAATAAAAAACACTTTTAACAATAATTTAAACATTAAAAAAAAAAAGAAAAAGAAGATGGGTGCTTAAAAGTTTAGTTATAAGGCTGATGATTCTGTTTAAAAATGACTCACAAGTCAATATCGTTTGCAAGGTCAACTTACTCTCACATAATTATTGGCAAATGTTTTATTTCGTCTCAAGACGATGCAGGGAATACCATAAGAATATTGAAACTTTAGGCTTGTTTTACAGTTGTTTTGTTGTCATACATGGGATATAATTACAGGCATTCCCATTGAATTTAACCAATCAATGTTTGTACACTTACATCATTTAGGCATGGCCACTTGACTGTGGATAGATTACTGAAGGTCTATGATTTAAGAACACTTAGAGCACTTCCATCAGTACAGGTAGGGAAATTTTGAAATATTTTGTTGATATTTTATCAAAAAGGCAAAGTTGATAATTTTAATTCATACAGTCCAGTATATAAGCAAAAAGATTGATACATGTTTAATTCTATTAATTTTTCTCAACCAAATATTTTGTTGGCAAAAACAAAATACTCAGAATAGAATTTTTGGTGTTTTCAGTTTCTTCTCAGCAAACTTAATTTGTTTTTCCCCCTTATGTCACAGGTTTCTATTGATCCAATGATGTTGAAGTTTCTGCCATCCTTCACTTCACGACTAGCAGTTGTGTCACAGGTGAACTAGATAGTTTGTTCAAATTATTTGAATTTTCCCTTTCCGAGTTGTGGCAGACATTTTGAAAAGTAACCAAGCTTCTGCATATAAGCAAGGTTATCGGTTTTTTTGCACTGTTAGATACCTTGATTACAATGCATCGGCAGTCTCTATCACTTCAGAATCACTAATCTCACTTTCATGCAGAGGCTGGGTTACTTTTCAAAATGGCTGCCACATCTGCAAAAGGGACTGTTGTCCAGATAATTTATGATGCAATGTGTTTATGTTTTGGACATTTCAGGCTGGACAGTTTCAGTTCTGTGAACCTGGAGGTCTTGTGACTGCATCGTCAATGTATGTTTACGATATTAACCCTCATGGGGGCTCCTGTACTGCACTTGATATCTCATCTAACTGTCACGCTATGGTGTTTGGGGATTCCAGTGGTAAGGTTGATCAAATTAATCATATTTTTTTCTTGGTGTGGAATAATTAGCCACTTTAGAGTTTAGGGAAAGGGGCTGGAACAGGTCTCAGGTAGAAATATTCATGCGATTACAGCGTGATACCCAAATGTGTGGCCACTTTTAATGTATTCACATACTTTCGGCAGGAGATTTTGGCTGTCAAACATACACATTCCAGCATCAGTTTTTGTCAAGATATGGCACAAAGTAGGCAGTTCACACTGGAATGTGTATGTTTGGCAGCCAAATTTTTGTGCCAAAGTGTGTGAATACATTAAAAGTGGTCACACATTTGGGCATTGCGCTGTAATGTTATCACATGTAATGTGACCTCAAGATTAGTGAGTTAACAGATGGAGTTTGAGAATGTTTGGATAATCATAACAGTGTTCTAGCTAGCGCTAAACCTTTCGAGTGAAACAACTTATACAAGAGTCCAAAATTTTGTCATGTTAGAAAAACGTTCGAAAAATGTTTTAAACGATGATATTACAAGCCAACACAAAGGAAACAGCTGGGAAAGATTGTTTTTACTTCGGTGATGGTGGCCATTAATTTTTGTCACCTTGAGCACTGCAAGGAGTAGTTACCAGTCCTTCTCGACTTTTGTAATTCATGAATATTAATGATATGCAAATATTCCGCCCTCATCTCCAAAGCAAAGCATACATTCTCCCTTAGTTTTGTGACTTTTGAATTGAGACTTTCAGGTTGAATATCTGTTATTTTACATGTAGTATTGTTTTTATAGGATACATGCATTTATGGGGTGATACTAAGGTTGCTGATGTGGCCTTCAATGCATTTTCTAGACCAACAGAGTTTGCCTCTGAGGTAATGATATATTGTGAACTAAGTCATATATTGTAACTGGATCTGCCAAAATTCAAAGTCACAGTTATTTACGATCTGAATATTTTTGATTACCGTACAACTGTACATTTGATTTGACATTTTTGATTGCAAATAAAAGCCATGAAAATTTAAGTTACAAAATTTTCCCTGAGAAAAGCTGTTTGATTGGCCCTGAAAATAATTCAGGGTGCAATGTCTGATCTATCTACACATAAGCATCACTATGTCTCCCTTTATACATCTTGTCTATGATACACACAAAATCACATGTATTATACACTGTAGTTTTAGTAGTGTTTACAACATGAGCGGCCGTGTTGTATCAGATTTACAACCATGAGCCGAAGGCGAGTGATTGTAGATCTGATACAACACGGACGCGAATGTTGTAAACTACTTATGAAACGTCTAGGTGTATAATTCCATGTTCTAGAAAAATATTTAAGATTTAAGCGAATTTGTCTGAGAAAATTCAAGTTAAGTTTATGCAAATGACGACGATTTTGTATCAGAATTACAACCTTCTTCACGGTTATGCTTTCTATTGTGTTTTCCTCATTAATTATTCAAGAGTTTTATAAAGACTGTTATTGTGATTTGTGATTTTCAGATACCTCATTCTCAGCCATTAGCCATAGATGACTATTCTGTTCCCCTGTCGTCATTCCCTCTGCCTTATTCAAAGTAAGTATCTAACAAGAATGTCTAGCTAATAACAATAATATCTTGTAACAGATAATTTGTGCAAAACAATTAATATGATCATTAATTTAGTTATAACACTTTGTATTTGCCTACAATTTCAGTGAACCATTGTTTTCTCATTGGGCACCAGAACTCTGCATGAGACAGAGCAGGTAATAAGGAGATCACTAGTAATAAGCAATGGCCATGTAACACCTCTTCTAAAAATTCTTCAAAATCAAAAACTAATACTAGGACTGGAAAGACCATGTTCAAATTAGCAAAAATCCTAAGTTTTAGAAATATCGGTTTATAAATAGGAATTTACAGTGGCTCCACAGAGTGGCTATTCTTCCACTGAATCCAATTGGAATTTAGAAATGTTGATTTTTACGGAGGGAGGAAACCTGGAGAAAAACCTTCGAAGCAAGGGAGAGAATCAACAACAAACTTTGCAGCAAAACGGCTTTGCAACGTAATGCGCATGAGCAGACTATTATTTGTAGGCAGTTATTTGCAGTTCCTTCGGCCAATCAAAACGACGGAAAAAATAATATGAATGATATTCACTTTTGTTTTGTTTGGTAGCATATCAGAAGTGGAGTAAAAGGCATACCATTAATGCCTTACGTTATTCATTATTCATTGTTTTAGAAATCCAATGCCAATAGACCCTGAAATTCTTCGTACCATGGTTGTGCAACAGTTCATTGGTCATGCACCCAATCCTGGAAATAGAAGACGAAACCAGGTACAGTATGTCTTAGAGAATTTTTTTGATAATTCCAGAGAAAATACATTTGTATGTTTTCCATATTGATTATTAATTTATTCTTTGTTTTCAGTGGCCATACCAAGTGAAACCAGGAAGAATTACATCACAGAACAGGAAGAAGGAGGATGTAGATGTTCCAGAGTCCCCCATGAGTAGAGGCATGTTCACTTTGCTTTTGAGTTCTCCCTATTTCAGTTCTTGTTTCTCTTTGAAGTATTTCTAGGAATAAAACCAAAAACTCTTTGCAATGAGCCCTTTTCATAAAGGGACTGGGACCGAGTTTCTCAAATTTAATCAAATAAAAAAAATAAACCGTGGCACATGAAAGAGAACATCCAAATTTGTAAGTTTGTCAAATTTGAGCAAGTTTAAGCAAGTAGATAAGAAATAGCGATATTTTATACATTTCTAAAAATACAGAGAATGTATGTCTGGAGGGACGTTTGGAAGACAGCCATACATTTCTCTGTTATTTTTGAACCCTTTGCAAGCTCACAATATCGTAAATATGTGACTTAACTTCCTGAAACTTCATAATAGCACTAATTTTGGTGTTCTCTTTCTAATTTTAAAGTCAGTTTTCCAAATATTTTAATTGGATTAACGTTTTAAACTCGGTCCCAGTCGCTTGCTCGTTTTGAAAAGGGCTAATTCAATCTACTTTACATCTTCTGCATTCTTTCTCTAAAGAACACGACTCCATTTTGTAATTCGCCATTTATAAGTGTACTAATTTTGCTTTGGATATCTCATCTCTCAGCCAATGAGAAGCAAGCATATTAATCATTAAAAAGATTACTCACTTCTCATTGGCTGACACATGGAATGTTCCAAATAAAATTAGTACATTTATACATGCTGGAGAAGTACATTTTAAAATGGAGTCTTGGTAAAGACTCATGACTAGATTCTCCTCCACAAAACGTTTCAATAATCTTTACAGCATCCAATCTAGGCTGTTATTAGCTGTGGACTCAGGCCGTTTAAGACCTCATTCTTGTCAGGGTATTGGGTATTTGCAAATTCTGGTTCTTTCATTTTCTCATGAACAGACGATGATCCATCTATTGTCATACCAAAGGCTTACCGACGTGTGGAGATGAAGTATTCAAAGTTAGGTAAGAAAAAACCATGGCATTGATAATAGCAATTCTTCGTTTGCATGTGACGTCATCGCCGCCATGTTGGAAGACGATAACAAAAGATTTGTCATTTTGTTTATGGTACCAACATGGTCGCCATGTCTTTGTCTTTGGATTTTCTTGGGAATGATTGCAAACCAAGAATGGGTCTTGAATGCAATGATTCTCTGAGAAACTCATCAAGCAGTCCAGTTAATAAAACAAATAAGTATAATATTTTATTTTTTTCGAATTCAGGTTTAGAAGATTTTGATTTTGGACACTACAACAAAACAAAGTTTGCTGGATTGGAGATTCATATACCCAATGCCTACTGTAACGCCATGCTTCAGGTTGGTTGAAAGACCTTATGATCGTGATTTGGACCATGTTTATACGAAGGTTGATCGCCCTAGCACTAGGGTCAAATCTTTATGCCCTTGGGGACACCAAAAACACAAGAAAACACCAAAAACGGTGCTAGAGTCACCAAACCTTCACGTAGACAGGTCCTCACAGCGCGATGCCCAGATGTATGGCCACTTTTAATGTTTAATTTGCATACTTTTAGCACGAGAATTTGGCTGCTAAACGTACACATTCCAGCGTGGAATTACAGGAACTGTCAGTTCTCTGTCCAAATATGGCACAAAATAGTGCGTTTCACACTGGAATGTGTACGTTTGGAAGCCAAATTCTCGTGCTAAGAGCATGTGAGTTGATATAAAGTGGTCATACATTGAGCGTTGCGCTGTAACCTTACAAGTGTTTGTTTTCCAACAATATTCTAAGCAATGTGGGACGTGTTTAATTGTCTTTATAGGTGTTGTATTTCTTGGAACCACTGCGAGTCAGTCTGCAGAACCATTTATGTAAGCGGGAGTTCTGTCTGGCATGTGAACTTGGTTTCCTGTTTTACATGCTGGATCAGTCGACTGGTACTCCCTGCCAGGTAATGTGTGTATTATTTGACCGCTAAATAATCTAAAAATATCAGTTCTCAAATTCATTATTTTATTAGTCTCATGCTCGTGATGTTGTTCTTTCCAGGCGAGCAATTTTCTGCGTGCTTTTCGTACAGTTCCTCAAGCCTCTGCCCTTGGATTGGTATTGAACGATATCGACGAGTCAGCAGGAAATGCAAACTTCCCTCGACTCATACAAAGCTGGATTCGTTTTGTCCTTCAACAGGCTCATCAGGTAAGGGTCTGAAAGGGTCCGGTCCAGTCTGGTCTTCAGTTTGCAGAGATACCATCAGCTACAAGCAACACTCACCTAGAAAAATATGATTAGAAATAAACAGAATAAAAGTATATGTAAAACTAAAAATTGTTTATATTCTAGGATACGTTAGAACCTAAAGTGGTCCCAGAAACGACCCTTGAGGAACGCCCTGAACAGTAAGTTTCTTTGACTATAATCGTTGCTAATTAAGTCATTTTAAAATCTAATTAAGTCATTTAACATCCCTGACTACAAATATCGTTTAAATTCAATAACAGAACTCCAGAGAAAGTAGAGAACACGTCTATAATGGAACGTCTTTTTGGAGCTGAGGTCGAGCAGTGGAACAAGTGTCGATGTGGAAAGGATAGTACAAGAAAATCCTCTTCGCTGATTTATGATCTGGAGTATCCTGACATGTCAGGTATCTTAATTACTGTTGTACTCAAATTCTGATTGGTTAAGAGGTGAATCCGTTTGAGACTTAAGTTATTAGGAATTAGATGGAGATGATGTTTTTGGTTTTTACGTCTATTCTATAGATAAACCGGCGACGACTTTAGTGACCTTTGAATCCATAATGGAATCCACTTTATGTCGCGAGCAGTCCATGCAAGCTTGGTGTGATAAGTGTGGTCGTTACCAACCAACAGTAAGTATCGTACCGTACCGTACGTGCCACTCAGCCGAATAGAATGGAAAAATAAAACGGCTCTACGTATGTGACTTTCACGAGAATAAGGGGTTGAGGTCAAGGCAGCTCACCAGGCAAGAATCAGTTGCATGGATCGTAAAAAAGAAGTTGTCTGTGAAAGCAGAGAAACACGCACGTATAGCGTGCCCTGACACTAGCTGTTTTTAGACTTTCTTGCGCACAAGTGCTATTAAGGAAGAATGACAAATAAGTATGTTCACTGTCGACGCAGAGCTGCAACAAAACAGTAAGACTCACGTAAAGCTGACATTATTTTTTACAACCAGGTACAAACACGTAAAGTTACAACGTTACCAGACGTTCTGGCCTTTAACTGTCACGTGGAACAAGACAGAGAAATCGATCTGTGGAAGACCCAACAAAAGGTTTGTTGTTATTGAAAATGAAAAAAAATTGAAATCCTGTATTTTAGAGAAGGTATTGACTTTTGAATTGAACTGAATTTGGACATGTTTAAGAAGGGAGGATAACAGGAGAAATTCCACGAACCATTTAGGGAGAGAACCAACAATAAACACAACTCTATATGACGCTATATGAGTCCGGGGATCTAACTAACAGATGCTAACAGTGGATGCTTTCCAGTACATATCAATATATGTGCTTCGTTCACAGAGCCTTGGAGCAGAGCAGGACAAAGCTTGCTGCTGTTTAAATCAGTGTTTTTTATTTATAATTCACATGTTTGTTGTCCTACGAATTTCTGTCATTCTGTTCTTTTTTTAAATGTGTACAAACTCTTTGTCAGCTTCTTAGTGTTCCTCATCATGAAGAGAAACCAGCACAGACTACAAAACCTTGTCGATACGGAGAGAACTGCACGAGATCGGGCTGCAAGTTTCGTCATGATGTGTAAGTACCGATCATATTCCAGCAGAGTTGACCTTCAGAACAAACTCAAGGTCAACCAATCAGATTCCCCATTGTATTTAATTAGTATTTACCATTTTCCCTGCTCGGAAAATGCTAACCAAAATAGTTGACCCATAATTCCTTTCGGGGAACGCGAGCAACTCAGCTGGTTGAGATAAATCATCTTAGCGGGCATTACCGCCATATTTCATCCATTCATTCATTCATTCATTCATTCATTTCAGTACTGATTCATTCATCCATCCCATTCATTTATTCACTTTCTCATTCATTTATTGTTATTCTTATAATTTGTATTTTCAGGGTCATTATCGAGCCTGAGGAAGAGCCAAAGTCTTGGATTCCATTGGTTATCAAGATACATACGTCAGAGAGCGGTAACTTGGTGGTGACGAAAGTTGAGGAAGTGAGTCGCATTATTAAATCTTCTACCCTACAGCATCAAATGATAAGATTAGAAATGACTAGAGGTTTGTCCTTCAAATTGAAGACTTTTGTGACTTATAGAGCTTCAGTAGCTCGCTCATCATACTGGCGATCGTTGGTTTATACCGAGAGAGGAGAACAGAGATCAAGAGAAACCCTTGAAACAGGGGAATGAACCAACATCAAACTTGATTTGCAGCGGGGAAGACCAGCGCTCTCCCCGCTACGCCATCCCGGCTTCCTTTCTGACGTCAAACGTGAAACCATCTAATAGATGTAATTGGGCATTGATACAGCGTCAAAACATTAGGCGAACAAACAGTAAAGAACTCTACTTCGACATAAAAACGTCACGCGAAAGCCTCAAAAATATTATTGTACAACGTCGTCGTCTTTTGTTCAATCATAGTGTTCGTTTTCTTAACTATTTTTGTCCAAAATAATGGTCATTTTTTTAATTACAAAGTGAATTTATCCAACTTTTTTTTTCTCTCTCTAAAGGGTGAGAAGAAAATCAAGTGCGGGGACAACGAAGTCATCTATGATTTGCATGCTACAGTAGGTTATATACAAGACCCGAAGGTTGGAGGTAACCTTGTAGCTCATGTTCACGCGGGAACCACGTATCATAGTAGGAAAGAGGTGAGAAATCATTG